>CAUYTI010018849.1:0-25763 GCA_963575145.1 Galago senegalensis | reverse complement strand
AGGTGGTGCCATTTGCTACTTTTTATGTAACAATTTATTATTCATCCACCCAGCAGAATTTAGCTCAAGTAACAACTTCTCTAGCAGTTCCCTGAAAGGATTGAGAAGCTCCTCCTCCTCTTCTTCTTCTTCTTCTTCTTCTTCTTCTTCCTCTTCCTCTTCCTCTTCTTCTTCTTCTTTTTTGAGACAAAGTCTCAGTTACCCTGGGTAAATTGCCCTGGGATCATAGCTCACAGTAACCTCAAACTCCTGGGCTCAAGCAATCCTCTTACCTCAGCCTCCCCAGTAGCTAGAACTACAGGCACCTGCCACAACTCCCTGGTGTTTGTAGAGCGAAGGTCTCAGTCACTCACACTGATCTCAAACTGCTGAGCTCAGGAAATCTATCCACTTTGATTCCCCAGAGTGCTAAGATTATAGGAGTGAGCCACCATGCCTGGCCAACAACACTTAAGAGTTTTCACTCAGCTCTACTATGAAATTAATTTATAGCTTTCATATGAAAGCTATAGGTAGGTTTGTACTCCTTCCCTGCTACCACCTCTTCTTGATTGCCAATGCTTACCTCTTTCTGTGCCTATGTGTGTTCACTAATTAGTTCCAAATTATTAAGGCGTACATGTGGTATTTGTTTCTTTTTTTTTTTTTTCATTTTTACAACACTATGTAGATGGTGCAGGTTGGGCAAGGTAGGATTAGAAATACATTTATTTGGAGAACAGATAGAAACAATTGAAAACCCTGACTAATCTATATTAAATGAAAGTGTCAAATAGGCATTTGGATAAGTGATTTAGACACCAGGATTGTGATACTAATTTGTGAGTCATTGACATTTAAATAATGTGTAAAATTGTGAATTTGCACAGGCATAAGACAAGGATAGAAAGCTTACAACAAAGACAAGGGTCATAAATTGTATTAATATAAAAAAGGGAAAGTTGAAACCAATACTAATTACCTATTATGTATCAGGGAATACAAGTACTTACATGTTTACTATCTGACTTAATCTTTGCAAAAACAATATGAGTCCAGTATTATCATTATGCCTAGTTTATAAATGAAAAAATTCAAGCAGAAAGAAGTTAAATAACTTGTCAAGGAGCACAGTGAACAGATTTACTGGAACCAGCATTTGAAAGTTGCAACTATGAAGCTAGGGCCTTCATTCTTTTCCACTGCAATAGACCATCTTCATACATATCCACATATGTACTATTCTAAAACAGACACACACATAGAGAGAGATAGCAGAAATAAGATAGCAAGAAAGCAAGAGAGTGCTTTTTGGAAGGATGTATGAATCTGAGTGCTAGCTAAGAGTAGCTAGATATACTTAGAAAATTTAGGCTCTTTTTTTCTTTTTTTAACCATTTCGGAACTAAGATTCAAGAAATAAGGCTAATAAAAGTATAATCACAGTTAAGAGTAGGCACCACGAGAAGGCTATAGAAACTGCTATGAGAACTCTTATTTTTATTTTTTTATTTTTTTAATAAAAAATAAATAGGCACAATGAACACTATTCAGGTGATGGGCACACTTACATCTGTGACTTACATATTACAAAAGCTACTCATGTAACAACACATTTGTGCTTCCTTAATCTTTTCAAATTAAAACAAAACACAATGAAAAAAAGCTCAAATAAATATACAAGTTTGTCATATCCTCGTCCACTATGTCCAATTAATTAAACTTCGATGGTTTTGCTTCAAAATACATTTCCTATTCATTCATCTTCACATTCTGCACTGTAATCTCTGTGATACAAACAAACATTTCTTCTCACCTAAACTACCAAACATAGATCATAATGATTCAGGCTTTTTATTTGTTTTTGTTTTGTTTTTTCATTTTCTCTTTTTTAATTGTTTCAGATTAATTTAAGGGTATAAAAATTAGGTTATGATGTTTGCATTTGTTAGATAAAGTCCTTCTTATTATGTGCCACCCCCAAGAGGTGTGCCATATATCCTAACATTGTGCCCATTACGTGGGAGCAACCCCATCCAACCCCTTCTCCTCTGGCCCTGCTCCCCCTTCCCCAACCTCCCACCTCAAATTGATCTGTTTTTCTCTTATGTGGGTGTGAATTTGACCATCACTGGCTTCATATTAGTATTGGGTACATTGGATTCTTACTTCTCCATTCTTGTTGATTCTTTACTAAGAAAAATGTATTCCAGTTCAATCCAGGCTAATACAAAAGATGTAAAGTCTCCATCTTTTTTAGTGGCTGAAAATTATTCCAGGGTGTACATATATCACAGCTTGTTAATTCATTCTGGGTTGGTGGGCATTTAGGTTGTTGCCGCATTCTGGTAATTGTAAATTGAGCTGTGATAAACAGTCTAGTGCAAATGTCCTTATGTTGCAGTGATTTTTTTTTCTTCTGGGTAGATGCCTAGTTATGGAATTGCAGGATCAAATGGAAGATCTAATTTAAGTTCTTGGAGGTTTCTACATACTTCCTTCCAAAAAGGTTGTATTAGTTTGTAGTCCCAAGTTTTTGTTTTTAGAAACCCTATAATATTCGAGTTATTCAACAATTATAATAGACAAAGTGAAATTTCAGATATATAAAAAATATAAAAGCCTAAACTCCAGTAAGCCGTCAAAGCCCTCTTGGATTTGACCCCTGCCTACTATCTGATCTTATACTCTCCCTACAACATACTAAAATCATGCTAATTTGTTAATTCCTGGAATATATCAAACCTTTTCAACCTTATTTCTCTTCATAGGAAGTTTTTCTCTAAAATATATATATATACATATAAATATATACAGAGTATAATAAACAGTAATATTTATGCAATAAGTACTCATCATCTTTAATCATTGGAGAAATTCAAATCAAAACCACTTTGAGATATCACCTAACTCTAGTAAGATTAACCCACATCACAATCCCCAAACTAGAGATATTTGGGATTGTGGATGAGGAGAGAAGGGAACACTTCTACACTGCTGGTGGGATTGGCCTTTTTGAAAAAATTATGGGGAATACTCAAAGAATGGAAAGTTGACCTACCATTTGATCCTGCAATTCCATTAGTCGGTATATACCCAGAACAGAAATTATTTTACAGCAAAAATTATTTTACCAGAATATTTATTGCTGCCCATTCATTATTGCCAAGTTGTGGAAGCAGTCCAAATGCCCATCAACCCATGAATGGATTAACAAATTGTGGTATATGTATACCATGGAATACTAAACAACCATTAAAAAGATGGAGACTTTACAGTTTTTATGTCTACCTTGATGGAGCTGGAGCATATGCGTAGTAAAGTATCTCAAGAATAGGAAAAAGATATCCGATATACTAAATACTATTATGAAACCAATAGATAAACACATATACATTCAAACAAGTGATAAATCACAAATATAGTCCAGCAAGAAGGAAAGGAGAGGAGGGAGAGGGGATGGGAGGGAGGAGGGTGATTGATGGGAAGAGGGAGGGTATTTGGTGGGATCTCGCCTCATGTGCACAATGTAAGGGTACATTTCAAAACAACTAAGAGTATATTATAATTGTCTTACCACACACACAAAAAAGTAAGGTGATGGTTATGTTAATCAGTTTGATTTAAGCGTTTCATATTGTATATCAAATCATAACATTATACCCCATAATGTATATAGTTATGATTTAATAAAAATTAAATTAAAAAAGTATAAATTGAACAGTCTTCTTCAGATGTTCCTTGTCAACAGGGTCTCAGTTCATAGACTACCATCTTACTTCTGACTTTTGTTTATTCTTTAAAAGCAACAGTCTTTAATTTAAAAAATTAATTTAATTAGGAATTAAATTTTAAAATATCTTTGAAACTATACTCTTTCTTCTTAGGAAGTTCTTCTCTAAGATATATATACACATAAACACACACACACATATTTACATATATATGGAGTGTAGTAAACATTAAATTAATATTCATTCAATAAATACTTCTTAACAACTTATTAAGGAAAAATACTTAAAAATCTTTGAAAATATAACAGATACTAAGGCATTAAATTTTATGCTAATAAAAGCATAATCAGGAAAGAAAATATAACACTGAAAACATATCCAAACACTACAAAACATACATAACAGAAATTTAAATTTTTCCTAAAGTGGAAATAAAATTAATATAGCTGATTTTTGCATGTCACAATTCTTCTAGTCTATCTAGAAGATATACCTAGGATAAAACAGAGATGAAGGGGATACAAAGTTTAAAAAGGAGAGAGCTCTAATTAAGAAAGAAATGCAAAGACAGAGTGCCCATCCCTTTTAAAACTATATAGAGACTTCATTTAATTTTGAAGCACCTGTAAAATTTTATTAAACACTGCATCAAATTGTGAATAATTTAATTAACTCTAACAATCAGAAATCATTCAGGCCTTTTTTGTTCACAAGACAATATAACTTGATAAAATTACAGAAGTTGCAAAAACACATTTAACAAACTTAGTATTTCCAACTAACTCAGATTTATTTCATAATCAAAAATGTTTCCTTATAGATCAATTTGTGTCACATCAAATCTTAAATAAAAATTATATGACATATCTAGTAGGAGGTCCATCACTATCCTAAACATTTTTGATCTCATTTCTGATTGTAACCATCTTCTAGAAAGAAAATAAGACTGCCTGCTTAGGTTTACAATTATCTACAATGCACCAGAATGAAAAATATAATATTTGACCTATAAATGCTTTGCCAATCACATATGAAAGATATTCACTATGTATAAAAGAATAAGAAATGTTTGGGCCTCTCCCAACTGTTCAATCAGTATTAAAATCAGACACAATGAAACATCCTGAAAACTTGTCCTTGTACATACAGATGCCTGCTGTCTGTGGAGTGACTAAAAACTGTTAATCTTTCTGTAACGATTAAGAATTGCTCTTTGAGGGCCAGGCGCAGGTGGCTCACACCTGTAATCCTAGCATTCTGGGAGGCCTAGGCAAGTGAATTGCCTGAGCTCACGAAATCAAGACTAGCCTGAGCAAGAGTGAGACCCCTGCCTCTAAAAATAGTCCGGCATTGTGGTGGCTGCCTATAGTCCCAGCTACTTGGGTGACTGAGAGGCGAGAGAATGACTTGAACCCAGGAGTTTGAAGTTGCTGTGAGCAATGATGCCGTGGCACTGTACCGAGGGTAACAAAGTGAGACTGTATCTGTTTCCAAAAAAAAAAAAAATTCTTGTTTGAGACCATATCACAAAACCACATATCACAAATACCAATTATGGGGAAAAGAGAGGATCTTAGCTTGTGTAAATATCTCACCACATTTTACCTTATGAAGTACAAAAATATTGTTTAATTTCTTCCTCTTAAATGTACCTTAATTTATTTTTTTAGGGATGCATATGTTTTAAGGGACACCAAGGTGAGTCTAATAAAAGATTTAAGCAAGTAAATTATATTCCTGAGTGATAAGCACTGTAATACTCCTCCTGACAGCAGCTAATATGTGTTGAAGTTCTATGATGGATGCCACCATGTTCCTGGTACTGTCATTCTGTGGTACTCTGATCCTCCAAAAAACACCAAGGAAGAGGTTTTTGTTTACTCCTTCTTCTTCATTCTGAGAAAGGGTCTGGTAGGGGTAATATGTCTCAACTCTGATTTGCTTATTGAAACATATTTTTCATTCTAAGAAAGACTTTAGAGGGGCTCTGAAAAGTTGGAGAAACCATAAACGTGAAGAATTATCCATGTTTAAAATTTAAAGGTGATGTTTCTACCCCCAGGAGTTAGTTCAAAGAATATTTGAAATTCTATATGGCATGTATGATGATAGTTCTTAGGAATAAAGGTACAAACCCAAGTATGATATCATTTTTTATTTCTCTATTAACTATTAATGTTTTAATGATTCATATTTATCTTTAAGGCATAAAACTAAGGAAATAATAAGTCCTTCAATGCAAATGCATCATGAAAAGAGCTACTTTCCTCCCAATGTCCTCACAGAGAAATCATAGAGGCTCTTTGTCCACATCACTCCCCCTCCATTTCATTTATCTCAGGGAGTGAGGCAATCATCACATCTAAGATTCAGTTCATTCACCCAATAGTGACGGACCTTTATGAAACATCAAAGTAAACTGTTTATACAGCTTGTTGCCAACTACCACTTGCCACATTTGTGGACTCATAGACAAGTGGTTCTTACTTGCTCTCACTGAGTTGAAAAGACCCTGATAGAGTAAATCGTTAGTGCACATTTTAAAAGATATACCAAGAATCTATAAACAAAGATAAAATAGAATGTTAAATAAGGCCTACTTCATTCCCCTATGCTAAGAGGAAAGTTCTTTGTAATTTTCTTCCTATAAGACCTTGGATCCTAACTCTGATTGACACCAGCATAATCATTATGACATAGAAAACATAAAGGGAATTTCAGTTTAACCAACTCTGTATGATTGAGATATAACTTATGATATTTTCATTACAGTGTTTCAGAAGAAAAGTGAAGAATTATTATAGGTTCTAAAAGTGTCTTTCAGTAGAGTACATGTCAATCTGTAGATAATTACAAAGTGTTTTCCATTAAATATCATTTTATTAATGTTGGAAACATTGTATCAAAATAAAACATTTTTTCAACTTCTTAAAAAGTAACAGCCTAGATTATTACCTTTATTATTTATTTGTATGGTGGATGGCTTGGCATTATTGATTGGAAAAGAGGTATTAACATGAATATAGAGCAAGATTTTCTATAGTCATTGAGAAAGCAAAACAACTGATAAACTCCTAAAAAGGACTGTTTATCTTCCAATGTATATAATCTGAATTCAGGAAATTATTTGCCCCTCTCCTTTCAATTTGTATTGAATTAGCAAAAGAAACCTAAAAGTAAGAGCAAACCTACATCTGTGCTAGAAACTAAAACTACAAATACACAAAGACAATTTGTGAGTTTAACAATAGCATCCAAAAAACAGAACCAAAAAAGTGGTTCCAAATTGAGGAGATAAACAGAATAATTTAGTGAGTTTCATAAAAATACAGTAGAATATAGAGCATATATAATTTTGTTTCTTTATTTTCTTTTCAGAGTATTACTAGGGTACACACCTTTTGGTTACCTATTTTGCTTTTAAGCATTTTAAATCAAAGGTATAAGTGTACCCTTTACCTAGAATATGTGTGTTGCATCAGGTAGGTGTGAATTCACCCTACCCCTCCACCCACCTCTCACCTTCTTAATTTCCTTTGTGTTCTACCTCCATCTAAGTCTGTAAGTGTTGACTGACTGGTTCTAATTTTGTACATGTGGTGTTTGTTTTTCCATTCTTGTGATACTTCACTTAGGAGAATGGTCTCCAATTCTATCCAGGTTGATATAAAAGAAATTAGATTCCATCTTTTTATGGCTGAATAGTGTCCCATGGTGTACATATACTATAATTCATTAAATCACCCATATATTGATGGGCACTTGGGTTGTTTCCACATCTTTGCAAATGTGAACTCTGCTGCTATAAACATTCAAGTGCAAGTGTCTTTTTTATAAAATGGTTTTCCCCCCTTAGAGTAAATACCTAGTAGTGAAATTTCTAGATGATGGTAGGTCCACTATTTTAAGGTATCTCCATAGTTCTTTCCATAGAGGTCATATAAATTTTCTTCATTTTTGATTTACTAATTTCTTTCTACCATCAGACAACTTTTGAGAATGGCTAGTAGGAGAGAGATTTGATTGTGAGAAAGGTCAATACTACGACAATTAGAAATATAAAAAATTGATTAATAATCTGAAAATAAGCCCAGGAAAATATTTTCTGGGTCTTTGTAACATGGAATCATTTGGGAGATCAGAATACAGAGTACTGGTAGGTAGGAAGGCAAAGCTGATTTTCTGGAACGGTTCACTGAGAGAACCCAGTACTAATGTCAGTGGCAGTTCTTCCTTAAGGCTCCTGTTTTATCTTCTCCTTAAATTAAGTGTGATTGTGAAACATTACTTATTTTGGCTGACTAATGAAGAGATAGTTGCATCTAAGAATGGTATCATATCATTGAATTTATCAGATATTCATAACAAATACAGAAATTAAATATTGACACTTAAGTTTTTGTTTCCCTTTCTTCATTATTTCTATATGCAGGCATCTATAGCTTTAATTTTTAATTACTAAACCATAATAATTTTAAGTTTCTCTATGTTGTTTATCTGTCCTCCTAAAGGATTTTGAACAAGAATCCATAAAATCACTAGCAGAGCCTCTGAATCAATACAGCACAAAAACAGATTTTCACTCACCCCAACGTATTCTCTCCCCTAATTCTAAGATATGTAAATTGATTAAGTAGTTAAAAGAGAACCACCCAGAAGGTGGGTCATATACCCCTTCATTGTACCCACTAGGTGTGAGTTAATCAAGCTTCCTGGGTGAAGGACCCAGTTATAACTCGGACTTTGGACTTTACCTTTCAAGCACAAATAATGTAACCTAACTGTAAGCACCCTCATATTAACCCATAATAAAGATAAATAAATAAATAAATTAGACATTGTATTAAACATGTCTTTGGCAATTTGGAAAGTTGTTTAAAATTGTATCAGATTAACTTTGTTCTTCAAAGTGCCATTTAATCTGAAAAAAATAAATAAATAAAAGAGAACCACCCACTTAAAAGTCAAAGCAATATCCTCCAGGTAATCAATTACTGAAAGAGAAAAATGATCATCTAGAATTCTTTTTCCCAATAAAATGTGAAACAACGTAAAATCCATCAAACTGAGATTAGTAGGCTAGTTTGAAATTAAACTCATAATTGTCACATTTTAAATGTCAGAAGCATCAAATAGCAAGTTGAATAAGGCAGGAAACTGAATCAGTGGGGCAAAACTCTTGAAGAGTTCTTAGAGAACTCTAAAGGAATACAAAATATTACACAAGAATAGGTAAGAGATAAAAAACTGAAGGAAGAAACTTCCATCCATCAGTTCACCATATTAAAAAAAAAAAAATCCCAAGAGTTATAAGTGGAAAACACATCCAGAATCCAAAGCATACACTAAAAGGGCTGATTTCACCATGCTACAAGGACAGTTCTGGAAGTTTTAGGATATACCAGGAATACCTCTACACTCATTTAGAGAGAACAAATGTGGAAAAAATCAATATTTAAACATTTTAGGCAAATTTTCTGAGTCAATAAAACATTACATTTTTAATTAAAATACTACATTATCATTAATTTTGAAACAAACATTCATTTAGTGCTTACACACACCTGAAAATGTATTAGTCCCCAATATCAGAGCTGTGAACAAGACACATCCATTGCTTTGGGGGGATGCAAGGGAGATAGTAAATTCTTATATATTATTAATTCAATTTATATCTATGTAACCTTGTTTAAGTTGCTTTACTTTTCTGCATTATTTTCTGGTTCATAATTGAGGTAATTAGATTTCAACTTGTAATGTTTGTCTATTGTCAACTTAGCCCCAATTTCTGCATCTTTTCAAGGTCTCCTCTGCCTGTCCCTAAACCCCTTTTCCCATATGTTTGCATGTTAAGATTTGCCAACAAAAGACACTTGTGTGTGTGAGCTGTAGAAATGCAGGACAAACCATTATACTCAGAGGTGTTCAGGGCCAGATAAATGAGCACATTCCATTGCAACTTTTCAAAGAGCACAGGGGAGCTACTTGCTTGGCTGTTGCACACAAAGACAATTAGCAAGAGTTTTGCATAGACCCGTTAGCACAGCAGTGGTTTCCAAGACAGTTCTTGGGAGCTTTTGGCTGAGATTCCTGGTAGCTTTTCTGAAATTTTGGCTGGATTCCTTTCCCTTCAGAAGCAGCTTCCCTGACCTTTCTTTTCAGAGTTCTAATATTTCTGTAAGTCTTTAATTCTTATGTTAACTCTTTCATATCTGGAGAACGTAAAGTAGCTGTTGCTTGATGTTGGCTATCAGGCTGTTACATTAATAGTTTTGGTGACAGGAGGTTCATTTGCCAACTTTTGGCACATATATGTGTTATTGAAGCATCTGGTATATTTAAAACTTTGTGTTTACAAGTCCGACAGCATGAATATAGACCAACATGTTGACAGCTACACACCAGATGTTAGGAGCTATCCAGACTTACTCTGGTAAGGAGCAGATTTGGAAGAGTAACTGTAACTAGAAACAGCATGAGGTAGTTTATGATAACTCACTAATATTCTCCAAGACACCTCCAGTGTCTTCGTTGTCCAAACAGCCTAGTTCTCACAATCTGATAAGACTCCTCAACCCTTCATCTTTAACAAATTTCAAAATGGCATTGAGCTTGCCAATTTTTCCAGAAATATGATACTGGTTTTGGTTTAATGTTTTGAAGAAAGAGACAAGTGTAGGGGCTTCCCTGGATCTCTGTTTCTTCTTTCTTTTTTTTCTTTGTTTCTTTTTTTTTTAAACCATAATAGCACCATTCCACATATCAGGGGAGTAAATGAGTCAGCTTCAACTCTGAGACAGAATTGTTCATCATGACACTTTAAACAAGCAGATTTATGTGGAAAGGAATTATACAAAGAGGACAGTTTAAAATACATCATGGACCCCCCTGAAGTTAGCATCAGTTTACAGCCAATGTACACTCAATGACTACAGACACCTTTTGAAATGGAGAGAAAGATATTTGGCGTAGGCTTTCATTTGTTTAGTATTTGAAAGTAATTTTGATTAAAATATAAAAAATTGTTTAACTTCTTCCCCATATTACAATGAGCAAGTGCTAAATATATATATATTATGATTATCCTTATGTTTAGCTTTTCAATAAAAATATAAAACATTTATATATGTGTATGTGTTTCATATAAAAGAAATTGATAAGAAATCAGTGGCAGATTAATTTTCACAAGCTAAAGGAATGCAATATATCACCTACCCATCTAATAACCTACTATATAACATTATAAGTGACACATTATAAGTGAAGTTTCTCTGAGTCTTTTGTAAATATTAAACTGTTTTTAAACAGGATAATACTCCAGAAAATGAAATAGATAAAACCTTTCTGAGAACTTTTAGCTGAGCAACAGCCAGAATTTATAGTTTGAAAATATTTTAGTTCTAGAGTGAAAAGACCTCACTGAACATCTTTGACAATAAGTATAGACATTTTTTAATAAGGAGCAGGACATAATAATAGGGATAACTTATTTTTAAAATTAAATTTAATATAGTCTAGAAAATTTTAACAAAAGGAACTTAAAAGAAATTCAGATATATCGAGGAGAATCATAAAAAGAGAATAGCTATAATAATTATGTATAACAAATGAAAATGTTATAACCTAATGGTCAGTACCCTTATATTAACTGATATTTAAAAAAAAAAGCTATACTAAGTAATATTAAGATTTATTATCAAGCAACATTAATTAAGACACATGGTATTGGTATAAAATTTAGAACAGAAGAGACTGTCTAGAAATAAATCTAAACTTAGATAATCAATTAACTTCTGGTAAAGGTGATATATCCATTCAACAGAGAAAATAAATTTCATGCATCAAATTTTCCTGAAACAAAGTAAAAATCAACAACTAAAATAAACCTCTAAATTTAAAGAAATGTCCACATTTGAATGAGAATATGAAACAATTGGTTGATAGTGTTAGTTTTCTATGGGCCACGGATGATGAAGGCAAATCCATGGGCCTTTCAAATGCAGTGATAATGATGGGATTCTATGTAAGTGGAGGTCGGGGGCAGCACTTACTTGTTGAGCACAACAATCAGCTAATTACCCTAATGAGCAATAGAGCTGGATCAATAATTGGAAATTTTATACCCAAAGAGATCTTTTGCAGTTCTCAAGACTTCCATAGTGTCCTATGGTGTCCTACTCAAGTTTCACTTGATCTGTATAATTAAAACCCCAATGAAATGGTGCACACAGACCCCACTTCGACTGCTCACAACATTTTCAGACATGATCTCATTCACAAGGAAACACTGGAATGAAAGAGAGGTATGCTCCGTCCTCTGTGGTAAGATGGCACTTACATTCCCCAAAGTCCTTTTTGTTCTGTGTTTCCCAGGGAGATAAGGGCTCATGTACCAGGTTATTTTTGGTATTTTGGAAGTAGAGAGTTCTGCATATATACTGTATCCATGCACACACACATTATATACACCTGTAACATATCGTGTATGTGGGTATATCTATCTATCTAACCACAGTATGTATTATATATAAGTATAAACTTTATATACTGTAAAATTTATATATTACATATTCCTATTATGCATATATATGTACAAACTGATGGGGGGTATGTATGTGTGCATGTGTGCATGTGTGCATGTGCAAATTCCTAACAGTTTTTTAAGCAGGTTGCAAGATAGGAGAAAACTGTATGGCAGGTCCAGGCTATGTGAGAGTCGCTCTGCAACTTGCTCATATGATCTAGTAGTTTCAAGGTACTTAAAAGATCTGCTATAAGCAAATTTTGACAAGCCTGTATTGATAAATCATATAAGAATTTCAAGATTTTGGAATATAATATGTTGCTTTCTGAAGAGAATGCTTCTTATTTTGCAAAGCAACTCTTATCTTACTGTGCCATTGAACAGATTGTTTACTTGACTATTAGTGTTTAACCTACCATGTGATCTGAACTGCCATAGGAACTGGTTGAGATCTAATTCACCAGTCACCGAGTAACACCAAGTGATACAAAGTAGCAAATCTAGGCAGGTGGAGGTACAAATAAGTTACACCAGCAAGTGCCTCAAACTTCCAAGACACAAACCTGGATGATTTCTATTTTCCTTTCAAAATGATGGTCATATGACAAAGTCTATATGACTAGTTAATTGAGGAAGAAAAATAATTTGGGACTCTGTTTTCAAAGAAAATTTGAGGTATAATTAATATAAGGAAAATATAGTTTACTGTAATCACAGATCCCAAGATAAGGGACACACCAGGCCATGGGAACTAAATTGGGAAGCACTAGAATCAATTACTTGGGGGAGGATGGAGGAGATGCTGTGGGCAAGAGCCTTTACGTGGGGTTTCCATGTGAAGGAAGGGGTGGAGGCATACAAGCAGGGTTGGGATAGGCTAGTTTGAATAGTTTCAGCAGGCTCTAGGGTATAGAGGCTGTTTGTAGTTGTCTGGTATCTCACCTTTATGTAATTAGGGCAGGTAGATAATGGCCTAGGCACTGGGCATTCAACCTTTTCTGTAAGGGCATCAAACCTTTTTTTTTCCTACCACACATTGGAAAAATAAGAATTGTCTTAGGCCACACAATAGATACACAAACACTAGCAGAAACCAATTAGCAAAAAAGAAAAAGAAGAAGTCCATTTTTTATGATATCAGACACTGCAGATAAGCAAAAAAATGTCTTTACAAAACTAGCACGCAAATAAAGAGGCAAGAAGGTGGTTGGGGTATGGACTCTGGATTGGTTGAACTGGTTGGTTTGTATTTGAAAAGCATATGGTTTGAGAGGACATCTCCTGAAGAGGGGTGAGTGAGAGAAAAGAAGGCAGGAGGCCAACCCTAGGAGACTCAGGCAATAACCAGGTTGTCTAGGAGACGACTTGCCTGGCATGTGTGTTTAGGGCACTTGTTAAAGCATCAACTCTACAGAAGCTAGAAACTTGGTTAATGTGGGTTATTCTAAAGAGGGTTTTGTAAAATAAACTAGGCCACAGCAAAGTGGATAGTGACAGAGTTCTAGCTCCATTCAGGGATAGCTCTGAAAGACTGTGGTAAAGGGAAATCCCAGTTTACTCTCTTTAAACAGTGTACCTGGTTGTTTACTTTGCCTGGAAAGAGAGATGTGATATTAAATGTACACATCTATGCTGGTTTGTTAGCTAATAGCATTTTCTGAATAGTCAGGGATTTGGCAAAAATCATAATGATATCACTATCTGTGCAAGTCTTCCAAGGAGCAAGTTTACTAAATGGATGACAAGAGGGTCTGAAAAGAGGTGCATGGACGGATATTTGGGCATGGTCAGGATCATGTCCCATGTAAATATTCATCAAAGAAAAGCAATAGACATTTTCAATAATTGATTGACCTAGATTCTGTGTGCTGTGAACATCAGTGAGACTCTTTCTCAATGGGCTCATGATCAAAGTTGCCAGGTGATCGTGATGGAAGTTCTGTATGGGCTCAGTAAGAGGATTTTACAATCAACAGTCCTTCCCTGGCTCTAGTGACTCTTTAGTGAAAATAAACCACCCTAAAACTCAGTCACTTAAAATAATCGTGATTTATTTATTTTATGATTGTGTGGTTTAGATAGCATTTTTCTTTACTTGAGCTGACTTGCTCATTTCTTCTCTTCTCTTTGATAAATTTCCAGAGGTCTGCATGGTCATTTGGTATCTGGAAGATCTGGGATGGCTTTGCTCATATTTATAGCAGTTACCAAGCTGTTGGTTGAGTGCATAGAGGCAAATAGGACACATGTCACCCATTATTCTGCAGCCTCGCCTGGGCTTCTTCACAGCATGTAGACATCTTCCAAAAGTGGAAAGTGGGCAATTTCCAATTAGTTCCCATCACCATGGCCTAAGAAGATCACAGACTGGCCCAAACTGAAGCGAATGGAAAATTAACTCCAGCTAAGAGATGGAGTTCAGATTTAGGAAGTCACATTTCAAAAGAACATTCATATAGTGATTAGCTAAACTCCTATTTTTTTCAACTAATCACAGTTCTCAAATTTCAATTTACAGTGTCCAACCTGCTAACTGAAGCCCCAGTATAGTAAAGCTCATTGACAGAAAAATGGAGCTTGGTGGCAGGTTTATGATACTGGATCTATTCAATTAGGAAATGGGGAGTGAATTTTTTTCTTCCTGAAAGAGAACTAATCTAGACATGAATTTGCCTTATTGCTCACAATGTTTCTACTAGAATTGTATCATTGAATTTATGGAAGAATTTATCCATCTGAAGAAGAAACTTATTTTAAAGAAAACTAGTGCCAGCAATAGGCTTATGACCATGGAATTCACTGGCCTTGGCATGAATACCATTACCTTAGAAAAGAGCAGGAATCTGAACTGCATTCAGATTCCAGGGCTTCTTGTCAGCAGTCACTTCCTGTTGCATTCCAAAGCAATTGGTGTCTGTTTCACAAGCCTCTTGAAAAAAGCAAAATGTTTCTTGTGCATTTTTTGAGAATAAAACCCATTACTTTCCTATAGGCTTTTATTCAGGCTATATCCAAAATGATCTAGTATCCCAGTCAAGTCAACATCAGAGGTTATGCTCTGAATAAACATATCTGAAATATACATATATATATATATATATATATATATATATGTATTTTTTTTTTTTGAGACAGAGTCTCACTATGTCACCCTTGGTAGAGTGCTCTGCCATCACAGCTGACAGCAACCTCCAACTCTTGAACTCAAGCGATTGTCTTCCCTCAGCCTCCCAAGTAACTGGGACTACAGGTGCCCGCCGCAACACCTGGCTATTTTTTTGTTGCAAGTTTCATTGTTGGTTAGCAGGCCATGGCTGGATTTGAACCTGCCAACTTCAGTATATGTGGCTGGCACCATAGCCACTGTGGTATGAGCGCTGAGCCAGCATATGTTAAGTACTAATTGACTCAGTGTTTATTCACTGGATACACACTATACACTGGACATAATGACTCAAATGAAAGCTATGTATGGGATTAACTGTGTGATATTCTTGCAACAGACTGACATGGCTACTGTCATTGAGGAGCCCAAATATGAATGACCAAGGCTAATTACAAGCATGTATACTGAAAAGTATCAGCCAGGCCTCTGCTTATGATTGTATATTACTTACATCATGGATAGGGCAATGATTTGTACTCACAGAGATGGACGTAACATGCCAGGTACAGAATTTTCTTATTGTCCACAACGAGTCTTCCAATATCATAATCTATAAACTTAAGGAAAGCTCTATCTGTTGTACAATATTTCACAGAGCATCTGTATCTACCAAAAAAAAATTTGTGATGACAAATTTGAAGCAATTGGCTCATGCCTACAAATTCACTGATGAATTCTTTTCAAACTAACAATAAAAGATTAAGTTAGAGAACTAAGGGCTTAAAGTACAATAAAAATTATTACAAAAATATAAAACTAATAGAATAAAAACATAAACTTTCTTAAATAAGTAAAAATAAAAAAGAAACATAACACATCAAATAGTGAAGAAACACAGTGCATATAGTATAATACACAGAATTGAGAGCAACGTTAAAGTCATTGGTAAATGTGAATGAGTGAGAGTAAATTGTTCGATTGAGGGGGATGGAGCAAGATGGCAGACCAGAAGGATAATTCAGCTGAGGTCTCCTAGTACAACTGGGGAAAGAAAGAGAACCCAGCCATACCTGGAGCGGGGACCTTACTTCAGTAGCACAGTGAAGCAGTGGTGTGCTTCAAAGCTTTTCCACTGAGAAACAGAATCAGATGAAGTTGTGCTCTTTCACCATTACTATTCTACATAGTGCTAAAAGTTCTAGCCAATACAATCAGGCAACAGAAGGAAATAAAGGGCATCTTAATGGGGGCAGAGGAGGCCAAATTCTCCTACAAAATTAATCATACAATCTTGGCCGATTATATGATCTTGTAGAACCCTAAAGACTCAACTATGAGACTCATGGTAGTGACAAAAAATATTATAATGTCTCAGGATATAAATTAATGTCCACAGATCAGTAGCCTTTGTATATGCCAGTAATAACCAAGTTGAAAAGCTAATCAAGAACACAATTCCCTTTGTAGTAGCTTCCAATAAATAAATAAATTAATTAATTAATTAAATTCCTAGGAGTATACATAACAAAAGAGAGGAAGGACCTCTACAAGAAAATTATGAAACCCTAGGAAAAAAAAACAAGATATCAACAACTGAGAGAACAAACCATGCTCATGGCTAGGAAGATTCAACAATGTTAAAACGTCTATACATCCCAAAGCAATCTACAGATTCAATGCAATCCCCATTAAAATACAAACATCATACTTACAGGATTTGGAAAAAATAATCCTTCTTTTTGTATGGAGCCATATAGCCAAGGCAATTCTTAGTTATAGAAACAAAGCCAGGGGCATCATTCTATCAGACTTTAGGCTATACTACAAGGACATGGTGGTCAAAACAGCATGGTACTGGCACAAAAATAAAGACATAGACATTTGAAACTGAAGAGAGAGCCATCAGATAAAACTAACACATTATAGCCATCTGAACATTGGTAATCCATACAAGAACACACCCTGGGAAAAGAATCCCTATTCAATAAATAAAGCTGGGAGAACTCAATGACCACCTGTAAAAGCCTGACATTAGACCCGCAACTTTTACCACTTACAAAAATTGATTGAAAATGGATAAAAGATTTAAATCTATGGAACTAAACACTAAGAATCCTCAAAAGAAGTGTGGGGAAAACACTTGAAAATACAGGCCTGAGAAATGATTTTATGAAGAAGACTTCTATGGCAATTGAAACAAAAACAAAAATAAATAAATGGGACTTAATTAAATTGAAAAGCTTTTGTACAGCTAAGGAGACAATAACCAAAGCAAGCAGCCAACCATCAGAATGGGAAAAGATATTTGCACATTATGAATTAGATAAAAGCTTGATAACTAGGATCTACAGATAACGCAAATTAATCAACCAAAAAGAGCCAACAATCCCATGTACCACTTGGCAAGAAACATGAATAGAACCTTCTCTAAAGAACAGTTTTACACTGCTGGTGGGACTACAAACTAATACAATCTTTTTGGAAGGAAATATGGACAATCTTCAAAGAACTCAAATTAGACCTCCCATTTGCTCCTGCAATCCCCTTACTAGGCATCTTCCCAGAAGGAAAAAGCAAAACAAAACAAAACAAAACAAAAATTTTATCATAAGAACATTTGCACTACACTGTTTATTGTAGCTCAATTTACAATTGCTAAAGACATGGAAACAACCTAAATCCCCACCAACTCAGGAATGGATTAACAAGCTGTGGTATGTGTGTAGCATGGAATACTACAGCCATTAAATACTTCAGCCATTAAAAAATGGAGACGTTACACCTTTTGTATTAATGTGGATTGAGTTGGAACACATTCTTCTTAGTAAAGCATCATAAGAATGGAGAAGTATCCAATGTACTCAATTCTAATATGAAGGCAGTAGATGACCTAATACAAAGTTGAGAGTAGGGAATGAGGGATCAAGAAGAGGGGAGGAGAGAGAGAGATTGGGGGTCATGGTGTATGGCACACCTTTTTGGAGTGGGGCACAATTACAAGAGGGACTCTACCTAACAAACACAATCAGTGTAACCTAATTCTTTGTACCCTCAATGAATCCCAAATGATAAAAATAAAAGAACAATAGCACAATATAGGTCTGCTCTTTAGTGTTACCTCATAAAAATATAAATTGAGGAAGTTAATTTTTTTGTTTTTAATGTTATTTTCTTTCTATTTTTAGTTTCAGCTTCAATGTCTTTAATTACTGTAAATGTAGTCAATGCATTTTTCTGCTGTTTCAATTATTTACAGTCTTAAAATCTAATCCTGATTTTTTGTGATATTTTCACAGTAGAACATTTTCTTATGTATTTTGTTACTCCAGAAATGCAAGCACATTGTCAGTAGATATTTTTATGTGAAAAAACTTTTGAGTCAGGATTCCAGAACAGGAAAACTAATACTGTGTTGTGAGAAATAAGTACATTGGTTTCCTGAGTGATGGGTGGTAGGCATGAAAAAGGGACAGGATCTATATCTTGATAGGTGTTATTTAGTTGCATTCTGTAAAAATGTTTCAGGTTAAAATATTGGGAAGAATCAGCAGAACATACTTTATTAAAGTTTTTAATAAAGCAAAGAGAGGGAGGGAGGGGGCTGGGGTCTCAGTGTATGACACAGGTTTTGCCCTTAATGAATCCCTAATTTAAAAAAAAATGAAAAAAAAGTTTTTATTTAAGGCAAAAGGTGGAGTGAAGCGAGAGAAATTAAAGAGCAGGAAAATATTGGTGGTCTGAGAGATACAGCAGCATCAGCTCCACAGGGTCCAGTCCTTATTCTCACAGTATCCATAGTCTGTCACCAAGATTTGTATGGGAATGCTGTTTTCAAAGGAGCTCAAAGCAAAATGTCCCAGTGGAATTTGTATGTCCCTTAGCCTTGTAACCATGCCAGGCAGGCTTAACTGTTTGTATCAGATATACATCATCCACAAAGAAGCTGACTCTGGTAGGTCCCTAAAAGTCTACTGGACTTTATATGGCTCCATAAATTGTACTGTTCTTATCTTGACCAATAATTTTTAAAAAATCCAAAAATCTCTGGAGGTAAAGGTAGAAATTGTCCACTAAAGGTAAATTTGAGCTCCATCTTCCACACATAGGTTGCACAATTGCCAAAAATCTAATGAATTTTGTGGTAAGGCCTATCCATTTTATTTTGTGTAAATTTTTTCATCAAGTAAAAAATTGGGAAAAATAAATATCTTTAGATGTTAGAAGCTATGTAGGACAGTAGAAGAATTCTACCTAAAAATGTTGGGAAATTCAAATTGAGATGCTGCATTAAGAGAAATTACTAATGGGTTAGGATTACTAATATTTGAGTAAAGGAAACATCTCACCACATCATTCAGGGAAAAAAAAAAAAAAACCTTGATGTTCTTAACTTTGTGGTTTGGTAGAGCAAATCTTCTCATAAAAATTTTTAATCAAGGAATAGCCTTCAAATTGTCTTAGGATTTGAACAGATACTTCCTGAGTATTTCAATTCTACCTATTATTTAAAGAAGAATTAAGCCAAACTTTTTCATGCTTTTAAAAAAAATATTTAAAGAGGAGGGAATACTTCTAAATTTATTTTATGAGGCCTAAGTTACCCTGATACCAAAGCTCAGATACAAAAATCTCAACAAAATATTAGCAAACCAAATTCAATAGTACATTAAAAAGATAATACCCTGTGACCAAGTTGAATTTATACCTGAGATGCAAGAATGATCCAATATAAGGCAATTGATGTGATATACTACTTTAACAACACGAAAGATTAAAAAGCCTTTATAATTATCTCAACAGATGAAGAAAAAGCATTTGACAAAATTCAACACCCTTCATGATAAAGACTTTCAACAAAATAGATAACAAATTACCTGAAAATAATAAAGTTTTTATGCGATAAGCACACTCCTAACATCAGACTCAACAGAGAATAATGCCCATTCTTAACATTTCTAGTCAACAAAGTTTAGGAAGTCTCAGACAAAGTTATTAGGCAAGAAAAAGAAATAAACAGCATTAAAATGGCGGGAGGGAGTATGTTTTTAGATGACATGATCTAATATGTAGAAAATTCTAAAGATTCTACCAAAAACTGCTAGTATTAATGAGCAAATTCAGCAATGTTGTAGGATATAAAATCAACATAAAAATTAGTTGTGTTCAAAACACTAGCAACGAACTACATGTTTGAAAAAGAAGTTAAGAAAATTATCATATTTATAGTAGTATTAAAAAGAATAAAATTAGGAATGAACTTAACCAAGAAAATGAAAGCCTTGTACATTGCAAAGGACAAATTATTGATAAAGAAATTAAGGACAAAAGTAAGTGGAAAGATACTCTTCTTCCCCTTCACTATTTAAAGAATGCTTGAATCTATCAATGGAATATCAGTCTTGTTTTCTCCTGTAATGAACATGATTGCATTTTGTTTTCAGGGTTATTTTGTCCCATTCCACTATTCCAATTACCTACATTTTTTGACAGAGTTAGGATAAAACTGACAACAGTTCTTCTTCCATTTTTTTTTAAGGAGTTCATTAATGAAGGCATCTGTGAATGGGTTTTTTGTGAGAAGTAGTTTTTTTGTTGTTTATGAAAAACATAAATTTTTTTTAACATATGTAAGGTTATCAAATATCTTCCTTTTCTCTGGAGTTTCTTTCTAACAAGAATTTTTTCTATCATTGCATTTGTCAAGTTAATTAGCATAAATGAATTAATATTATTCTTCTATTATACATTTAGTGTTTATAGAATTATGATTCATGTTCCCATTCCTATCTCTATCTCTGCCCTTGGTAATTTGTTATTTTCTGCATTATAGTTCATCTATATTATTTTTACTTTTACCCACCCAACTGGAGGTTTATCAAATGTATTAACACTTACAAAGCATCAATATTTTTATTTCTCTATGTATATTTCATTATCTACTTTATATTACTATTGTTCCACATGTAACTCAAACTCTTTCATATTCAGTTTTATTCTCTTTGTACTTCCATATATAGTTTCTGCTTCTTATTCTTTAATTTCCCTATTTTTTTCCCAGAATATATAATCTATCCTTAATTTCATCCAGTAACTCTTTCATGTCAGAGACTGTTTTTACCAGTTTTATTTCAATCACCTCTTTCTATGCAAATAGCAAATTTAACTAATTATTAAAAGTTTATAATTGTTAAAGCATATATTCCCTCAGTTTATCTTATTAAACATTATTTGACTATTTTAAATCTGACATTTCATATAAATAGTACAACTAAATTTCTAATTTTTTTTTCTTTGAGACAGAGTCTCACTATGTTAGCCTCGGTAGAGTGCTGTGGCATCACAGCTCATAGCAACCTCAAACTCTCGGGCTGAAGCAATTCTCTTGCCTCAGCCTCCCAAGTATCTGGGACTACAGGAGGCCACCACAATGCCAGGCTATTTATTTTTTGAGAGAGAGTCTCACTAAGTTTCCCTGGGGTTGAGTGCTATCACATTATAGCTCATAGTAACTCAAACTGTTGGACGGAAGGAATCCTCCTGTCTCAGTCTCCCAAGTAGCTGGGAACACAGGCAATCACAAGAATGACTACTAGTTTTTCTATTTTTAGTAGAGATGAGGGTTCTTGCTTAGGCTGGCCTCAAACTCCTGAATTCATTAGTATGATTTCTATTAGTATGGTAGTTACATATATAGTCGTATAAATATTTACCATTAATAGATATGTTTGCCCTTATCAAAAACATGAACAGCCGGTGTTTGTCAATTTACAGGCCTATAAATTGCTCTTGGTGTTATTTTCTTTGCACATTCCACAAGATATTAATAGTGTTGCTTCATGCAGTCAATGTTTATTTAAATTTATACACATAGTTACTGTTTTATTTTTTCACTTGTTCTTGGCATCTCTAATATATGAATTTATATATTCACATACATATGTGAACTATAAATATTCATATACATTAAATATATGTGAATATATATGTGTGTGTGTATATATGTATATGTATATACATAGTGTTATATATATCTTTTAGTGTTATTCAACTGATGGGAATTTATCTTATATTTTGTTCACATGGTATATATAATAGCTTTTCTAATATGCCATTTTTATATTAAGCTTTAATTTTGGAGTGCTATGTATTACTATAAGTTCCTATGTTGGTAAATTTTTGTGTCAATCTGATTTAAATTTTTTTTTTTTTTTTTTTTGTAGAGACAGAGTCTCGCTTCATTGCCCTCAGTAGAGTGCCATGGCGTCACACAGCTCACAGCAACTTCCAACTTCTGGGCCTAGGTGATTCTCTTGCCTCAGGCTCCCGAGCAGCTGGGACTACAGGAGTTCACCACAACACCCGGCTATTTCTTTTGTTTCAGTTTGGCCAGGGCTGGGTTTGAACCCACCAACCTCAGTATAAGGAGCCGGTGCCCTACTCATTGAACCACAGGCGCCACCCAGATTTAAATAATTTTTGATCTATTCTATATACTACAAATTGTATTATTAATGTTGAGAATCCAATATCAATTTTCCCTTGAAGTATTCTTTTTATCCTGACATTTTAAGATTTTTGTTTGTTTGTGTATAATTTTATTATGACATTTCTAGGTATGGATTTCATTTATTTATATTGCTTGAATTTTAGATAACACTGCTACTCTGTAGTTTGGTGTATTACTTTATTTAAAAAGTGCACAGCATTACTTACATATTCAAATATTATTTTTCTTTCCTCTCCTTCAGCACCTTCAATTAAATATGTCCTAGATAGATATATCTTTAAGTCTTTCATATGAATTTTCTCTTTTTATCTTTCTATGGTTCGTTCTGGAGATTTTTTTTTCTCCTTGATCTTTCTGTAACCTAGTTATCTCTTCAGCTTTGATGGGCCCTCTTTTGGCAAATATTTTTGCACAAATAATTTAAGATCTAAGAAAATTTTATTTTTCTTCTCATGGAGTTTATATATTTACTTCCCCAGAGGATAACAGCATGCAATACAATTTCAGGTGTGGGTTTTATCAAAATTGAACTACTTCTATTTCATCCTTTTACCTAGGGAGGAGCTCGTAAACAGTGCTGTGTTTACCTAAGGCCCACCATCCCTTAGTGATTCTTGGGCTCCTATTTTTCTCTCCTTTAAATGCCAATGGCTTAAGAGTATTATTCATTCTCTATTTCTTTCAGTTGCCTTGCACAGTTGAAAATGCTCTGAAAACATTGTGTTAATTTCCCTGAGCCTCTGACCCTTTTTGGATCCTGGATCAATAATTCTTTGACTATCCTGTAATCTTCCTGGAACTTCCAAATAGTTATTAAGAAAAATAGATTGAAGTTGACAGAAATCACGACTATTTTTCAAAGTCATTTGGGTGAGAATAGACGTCAGTGACTATGTGAAGCTACTTGGGAAGAGACTGTGGGGAATGACTTATACATCAGATGATTAGGGTGATAAGATCCATTTTATACAGTTGTGACAAAAATGTGGCAGGTTCATTAGGATTAGTCACATCAAATACTTTCTTTATCGTTTTCCTTCCTTTTGTTAGAATTTTATTCTGTTTTCCTGATAATTTTTTTGTTTTTTAGAGACAGAGTCTCACTTTGTCTCCCTGGGTAGAGTACTGTGGCATCACACAGCTCACAGCAACCTCCACCTCCTGAGCTTAGAGGATTCTCTGGCCTCAGCCTCCCAAGTAGCTGGAACTATTTTTTGTTGCAGTTTTGCCGGGGCGGGTTCCCGCCACCTTTGGTATATGGGGCTGGCACCCTACCCACTGAACCACAGGTGCCACACTGTTGTTAGTATTTTAAAAGACTATTAGGTATCATATTTTCTTCTCTGCCCAAGAATTAATTATGAACAGACATAGGGGTAAAGTAGAACATAATAACATCTATGATTTTGAGCATATTAACTAATAATTACCCCTGCATTAAAAATTCAATGCCTGAGCTGAAAATTCCAATTTTTTTTTCCATAAGGAGTAGCTGTATGAAATGTAAAAGTTAAGTTGTAGGGAATGCAAAATCTCTCCATTTAAATTGCAAATTTTTAAAAAATGGAAAAAAATAAGATTAATTTTCACCTGTCATTCTTTAACCATGTAAATAATGGCTGGATAATAGCAAATGTAGGGGTGGAAATAAATTGGTAGTATTACTCCAGTGATGAGATCGTCCACATGGAAACATAAAAAGTAAGGTTAATTGTTTTTTTCTCCCTGAACATCTACTAAATTTTTTTTTTTTTTTGCAGAAAGGATTGTATTTAGTCTGTCTCTATTACTAGATTGTAAATTCTTTGAAAATGGGAGTAATTGCAAAAAAAAATCTCTTCACAAACTGTTTAATACACACTAGGATTATGTAGTGTTTGTTGAAGTATAGAAAGAAAAAAGAAGTTAGGGCAGACTCAAGAAGAAAAGACTAGAAGACATTTAACTACACAATATGTTAAATTTCAAGGATACTTAATCTAGACTGTTGAACAACACAAAAAGAAAAATCTTGGCCTCATGTAACTCACTCAAAATAATACAGATATAAAAAATAAACACATAAAAATGTACCATGTGTCCTACCTCTTATTAATATTATTAATAATGTTGTTAATGCAGTCAACTATTATTGGACTATTGCTCAGGTATAGTCATTTATCGAAGATTTATGCTATGTATTTTTGGTCACAAGAAACAAATATAGTAAGCTGAAATCTATTGGCTGAGATTTTGCAGCATTTAACCTGGTTGGAGGTGGAACACATTATTCTTAGTGAGGCATCACAGGAATGGAGAAGTAAGAATCCTATGTATTCAACTTTGATATGAAGACAATTAATGACAATTAATGACATGGTGGGGCATGGAGGGGAAGGGGAGACCAGACAGAGGAGGGAGGCAGTGTGGGCAAGTGACTAATTCTCAAATAAATTGGATTTAATTTTGACCAAATTATATTACTTAAACATTAATTTTTAATTCAACATGTTAATATGTTGTTTATCATATTGCATCCTCATTTATAAGTGAAATCTGTTTGTAATTTCCCCTTTATAATAATATATTTTCTCCAATTTTAATATCAGGTGTATCCAGATTAAGTAGAATGATTTTGAAGTATTTTTTCTTTTTCTATTTTCTATAAGATTTCACATGATCTTTTTTTGAAATTATCTTTTACTCTTATTTATAAATATTAGTTGTCTATTTTTTTGAGACTTTGGAAAAAACAAAATAATAAGAAGTTAACTGATGACTCCATACTGAACTTCAGAGTCAAAGCATTCTATGATAGACATACTCCTATCTGACAACGTGAATGCTACTTTCTTTGCATTATTATTATCATTATTGCTTAACGCTTCAATGCAACAATCGTCTGATTACTTTTCTGAATGTATTTATCTTCAT
>CAUYTI010018847.1:0-14133 GCA_963575145.1 Galago senegalensis | reverse complement strand
AGTCTCCTGCCTCAGCCTCCCAAGTAGCTGGGACTACAGGCGCCCGCCACAACGCCCGGCTATTTTTTGGTTGCAGCCATCATTGTTGTTTGGCGGGCCCGGGCTGGGGATTCGAACCCGCCACCTTAGGTGTATGTGGCTGGCGCCTTAGCCGCTTGAGCCACAGGCACCAAGCCTATATCATTGTCTTTTTTGCTATTACAAAGATTGTCTTGTCAATATACCCTTGTGGGCAGAATAGAAGGCAAGGTTTTTAAAATTTTTTCTGGGTGCCTCTTATCTTCTTGTACCACTGTAGTTTGGGGTACCTGTCTTCTCTCCTTGACAGGGACACACTTTTATAGGGGGTTCTTTGGGCCCTAGTTTGTCTTGGGTCTCTGCGTCCCCTTGTGCAGAATGGGCCTGATCTCCCTATCCTAGGCAGGACATGGGTCATAGACTCTGGGCAGCTCTGATGGCTTTGAGTATGCTGCTGCCCAAGGAGGATAAATCCAGGTGTGACTTGCCATGGTTATAGATCAGGCTGTCCTGCTGGGGCCTGGGTCCCACCCAGGAGGGGCTATAAAACCACAGTGCATGAGTCAGTCAGAGAAGGCCTCACAGTAGCCTAAACCCAGTGCCTGTTTTTCATTTTGTCCTGAAAAGGGCATTAGGAGGGCCCTGGTCATATGACACACCAACCTCAGATCCCACAGCTGGGGACTGAGCCTCAGACCCTGGAAGTCTGAGTCTAGTCCCTGCAAGGTCACCAGAACCAGCAGTGTGATAGCTGCTCAGGCCACCTCTTCTGCCCTGAGGGTAGACTGCCTGTCTTGGCTCCTCCCAACTCCCTGCAGCCCTGGAGGCAGTGGCAGCCCTGTGGGAGGTGTGACTCAGGGTATGTCCCCACCTGACCCTTCTTACAGTGACATCCCTCTGCTGGGCATGGCTGCCCTCCTGCCTAGCCACACCCTCCCTGGCAGACTGACCCCTTTTCCTGCCTGGACCCTGGGCCAGGCTCTCCCACTCATGAGCCTCCGTTTCCTCAGCTATAAAGTGGGGTGAACTCTAATTGCCACGCTTGGTTGCCGGTGAAGCTCAGATAAGCTAATGTCCCGGGGGAACGCCTTCCAGCCCTTCCCACTGAGGAAACATCCCCACAGGATCTCAGGGGTTCCCACAGCCACTCCACCAGCCTGGCCCCAAGCCAGGCCTCAGAGTCCCATGTGCCATCTCTTGCCTGCTCCCTCTCTGGGGTAACATTCTAGGAACGTGCCGAGCCAGCATGGTGACATAATCCCTTCTCTCCTTTTTGTTTCCTCCAGGTTTGGTAAGAGAGATTCATTTCCGTCCCTTCTGCCACCCAAGAGTTGTCTTTGCGTTGCTGTCCCCATCGGGGGTGGATTCCTTTGACCCTCCGTTCCCATAGTTCAGAAGCAAAGGTGCTGGTGACCGCTTCAGGAAATAGCTCTGAGACAGGTGGACTTAAAGTGATGGGCTGGCCTCAGCCCATCCAGCAGCTGCTCTCTGAGAAACAGGGACTTTGAGAGCATCAGTCTGCAGGCAGCCTTGTGATGAGCCCTGTCTCTACCTTGCCAGCCCCACAGTGACCTCTCTGGCAAGGACATTTGCCTCCTGGGCTACCTCGGTAAAGCAGGGCATCTGGGAGGGAGATGTCATCCGTCTGGTTTAGGTGGACTTCAGCCATCCTCAGAGCCCCCCACCTGATGCCTCAGGATCCCTCTGTCCAGGAGAGGGGCACTCATGGAGGCAGGAAAGGATGGGAGGGTGCAGATGCCCCTTTGAATGGGAGGAGAGTGGCAGCCCCCTTGGGTCCCCTCTTCCACCCTCCTCATCTGGCTAGGAGCAGGGTCTTGCATGCCGCTGGCTGTGGGAGTCAAGCAGGGGGAGACACATACCTTTGGAGCCTGCTGAGCATTGTCTGAGTGGAAGTACAGAGGCATTTGGTTTTTGCCTGAGCAAAATAGCAGTGTATTTTCATATTGTCCTAAGCTGGCTGAGGAGTGTAACCAACCTGGGGGGGTGGGTGTATGGCAGGTAGTGACTCTGCATAGTGGACCTGTGCAGGAACCCAGTGGGGGATGGGGTGAGGAAGGAGAAGGGGGCCCACCTTCTTCTCCAAGACACAGGCAGAAGCTCCCAGAGCCCTTAACAGAGCCTTGGAGGAAAATTGAGCACCTTCGTCCCTAGGCCAGCCCAGCCCATCATCCCCCAGTTGTAACACAGGGACCAAGCGGTGAGGTTCTTAGGCCTTAAGAGCCGGTGTTTCCACTTGGGTCTGGGAGAGGTGATACCTGGCACCCACACCACCTCTGCACCCCGGCTCATGCCTGCGGCAGATGTTACAACCCACAGCTTACTCTCCGAGGTTAAGCGGCTGGAGTCTCATTTTCCCACAGTCTGTTTTTCTTAGACTGGCAGCTGACCCCTTAGAGGTTTTTCGAGGCTTTGGCTGCTGACTGGGTTTGGAGGGGGGCCCAGGAAAAATGTGGGGTAAGTCAGCCCCATGCAGATGTGCCAGAGGGAGCTGCAGGAGAGGCAGTCATGGGTTCCCATCAAGGAGGATGGCCAAGGGCCTTTTTGTCCTGATCAAACTCCCCTGGTGTGGGAGGAGTCAGTACCTCCCACATGCTTTTCTCCTTGAGGTTGGGTATGTGGGATTTGGCCTATAGTGAATACCAGCTGTGTGCTGGGCCAGCACTCAGGGGTGAGGGGGCAGTGGCAACCTTCTGACTTATACAACATGCCCACAGATCACTCAAGCACATTTAGATGTGGGGAACTTGTGGTCCTCAAGTGCGGTCTTTGGACTGAATCCAAATTTTGCAGAACAAATCCTTTTATTAAAAGGTATACAGCAGAGAAAAACCTTTTCTTGCTTCCTATGGTGCTTAAAAAGGAACAATCTTGAAATCAGAAGGCCTCGGTTTCCCCAAGCAGAAGGGATATCTCAATGCCTGTAGCCCTTCTTGCGGCAGAGAAAGAGGGTTCCCAAAACATCCCCAAAGGCTCAGGCCATAGAGCCCAGATGGGGCTGGCCCGCGTGGGAGTGTGGTGAAGCTTCACCTCGTCCTTACTCTGCCTGCCAAAATCTGGCAGTTGTGCTCAGAAGTGCCTTAGGCTGGAAAGGTACGTGGAGACCTAGCCTCAGATTCCCCGTCAGTGGTCAAGCAGCTTCCCACCGAACAAGTACAGTTGACCTTTGACTAACACAGGTCAGGAGCACTGACCACCCCATACCCCGTGCAGTTAAGTACTTTTAACTCTCCTAAAACGTAATTGCTGATAGCCTGCTGTTGACTGGAAGCCTTGCTAATAACATTAACATCTGATGAACACAGATTTTATATGTATTACATAGTCTTACAGTAAAGTAAGCTAGAGGAAAGAAAATATTACTGAGAAAAACTGTAAGAAAGAGAAAATATACTATTCAGTGGAAACAGAGCATCATAAAGGTGTTTACGTTGAATAGCCTGAGGAAGGGGAGGGGTTGGTGTTTTTTCTGAGGGGTGGCTGTGGCAGAAGATCCACATATAAGTTGACACGTGTGAATCAAACCTGTGTTATTCTGGGGTCGACTATAACCACGAGTAAGCCCTTATAAGTTGGTGGCCTATGGGCATATTTGTGAGAGGTCAGGGCATGTGCAAACTTCTCCCCTCAGCTTTGCTGCGTTCTGCCACTCAAGCCTGCCTGAAACTCTGCAGGGATGGCAAACTGAACCCTTGGCAGAGGCCAGACAGCCAAAGTCCCTAGGGAAGCCAGCCAGGCCCCTCCGCTGGCCTGGCCTGGCTTGCGTGTTCTGATAGATGTAGGTTCAGGGAGACATTTTTCTAGTGTGTGATGAACTCATTCCCACGCCCCCTTCCCCCGCCCGAGGTTACAGGTAGAAGCTGGCTGCCCCATGCAGAGCTGCTTCAGCCTGTCCAACCTGGCCTCTTTTCTCACAGATCTCCCTCATGGATCCCCACAGATGGTACGAAGGGACATCGGGCTCTCAGTGACACACAGGTAGGCCCAGCTGGCCTGGTGGGGAGGGGCATGAAGCCAGATGGGGCCCACCCCAGCAGGTGCCCTCACTCGGGTCCTAATAGTTTGTTTGGACTCTTTGCTCCTGGTCTGCCTGTCCATTTCCTCTGCGGAACTCAGCCCCGCACCCACCTCGAGCTCTTGCATTGTCACCAACGGCCATCTGGGCTTGCTGGTCCCCTGCCTACCCCTACGTGGGTCTCCTCCTGACTCTGCTGAGGGAATCACTCTCTTCCTTTTTTCAGGAGAAACAAGGAGGAGCCAAGAGCTTCCTCCGTACCCACTACGATGTCATACCACTCCTAAAACACCACATGTCAAAGTAGAGCTCACCCTAAGTCCAGATTCCCAGGGTCCGTCCCTGAGGCTCTCCGCCTGGCAATCTGGATGTTAATAAGCTCTGCGAGGTCTTTGATGCTCGTATCTATTAGGGATGGTTGATGCAGGGCTGTGTCATGGACCATCCAGGGGTCTTGGCTCCTGAGGCTGGTGTGTCCTGGCAGCAAGCAGCAGCTCTGGGTGGTGTCCCATCCCCTGTGCTCTGGCTGTCCGTCCACCTTACAGGCTATTGTAAATGCAGCCGGGGGTGTTGTGCTGCCATCAAATGGTCAATGTTCACTGTCGTCATAGATTAATTTTTTCTGTATTTGAACTTCATATAAATGGGATCATATCATATTGTATCTCACATTTTTACTTGACAGTGTGATTTAGAGATCATTCCATATTTGCACAAAGAGTTCCCTTATTTTCTGGGCTATGTGATGTTCATTGTAGGGAGTGACTATGCTTTATTCGGTCCCCTATTGATGGACATGTAGGTTATTGACAGTCTTTTACAGCTGCAAACCTGCCACGGAGGTACCTTGGCCCTGTGTTTTTTGACACTTGTTAGAGCATCTGTTGGATAAACTCCTAAGACTAGAATTTCTGGGTCAAAGGGTATGCACACTTAGAATTTTGATTACTATTGCCACATTTGGTGTCAGTGACCACACAAACTTCAGGATACTGACAGTGAAGACTTTGTAGCTGGGAAATGTACATGCCTCGGGGAAGGGAAGCAGTGGTCCCTAGGTGTCCTGGTCCTGGGAGAGGGTCCCTGAAGCTCTGGGATGAATTCAGGACTCCTAGTATCCCTGGAGCTGTGTGGAAACCCCTCTGTGGCTGGGCCCTGGTTCTTGGTAAGTAGGATCATGTGTATGTGTCTACCCCCTGCAGGTTCTCTACCAAGTCCTGGCTGTCACAAGTCTGCCACGTGTGCCAAAAGAGCATGATGTTTGGAGTGAAGTGCAAGCATTGCAGGTGATGGGCAGAGGGTAGTGGGGGAGCAAATGCTTTGGGTTTAGTAAGTCAGAGTTCAAAGGAATTCTCCTAAACCTACTGTTCATAATCCCATTCTGGCACATGAGAGAGTGATCAGGGTGTAGACCAAGGGGTGGAGGAGAATTCCAGGCCAAGGGAGCATCTTATACAAAGGCAGGGAGGAATGTGAGGGACTGTTCTGGGAACTGTAAGCAGTTCTGAAGTTTACCCTTACATTGTAGCCCACAGGCAGTAGGAAATGGAGGTAGACCATGGCTTATAGAAGGAGAGAGCGGGAGGGCGTGGATTCTATACACATCCAACTTACTTTCTCATAAGAAGGGCAGGGATGGAGAACAGTATGGGATGAACAGAGTCTGTCCTCTGCTGTCCGGCTGCCCTGACTCTATGGATGGTGGCCCTTGAGTCTTGGTTCCTGGCCTACTTTGCCCCTGCATTGCTGTGTGATCTGGGGCAAGGTGCTTGACCTTTCTGAGCCTTTTTGTTTGTTTGTTTTTTGGGGTTTTTTTGCAGTTTTTGGCAGGGGCTGGGTTTGAACCCACCAACTCCGGCATATGTGCCCTACTCCTTTGAGCCACAGGCGCCGCCCCTTGTGTTTTATTTATATACCTGAGAAGATGACTCCATCAGGCTGCTCTGGGAGTCTGAGCTAGTGCCTGTTGATGCATTTGGGCTCTAGGCAGGTTGTCAGTGCTGGGTCTTGTGTGCGTTGCCTGGATCGATCTTGTTTTCCTGACTGCTCTCCTGTTCTCCAAGGAGATGCTGGGGGTTTCTGACCAGTCTAATTCTCCTGTGGTTCCAGGCCACTTGGGTTTAAATTAGAGACCCCCAGCTCCTGTTCAGCTATGCCTTTCACACAGAGAGCTCTGAGCCCACATGGCCCTGAGGTCACAGTGAGAGGTGGAAAGCAACTCTCAGCCTCTGGTATCAGTGAGCAAACTGAGATTCAGTGCAGTAGATGGGACCAAAAAAAGGACCTGGCTCTGCCCATTCCTGACCCTCAGACCACATGACCCAGTGCTTGAATGTGGCTAGAAGGGGCTGTCTTTGGATCCCTGGGACCCTTTGGGATGCAAACATTCTTCTAATTCTTCTTTCTTGCAAGTTCAGATTTGTCTAGAGCTTTCTGAATATAAGTAGAGGGTCTCCTTTCCTTAGAAAACAAAAATAGATGTGTGACCTGTGACAAGTTAAAATGGGCACAGTTCTGCTGTGAGGACTGGGTGGACAACAGCAGGACATGATTGGGGCTCAGCAGGTAGCAGATGGGGGCTCCACAGTAGCAGCCGCTGTCACTCAGGATATTCTACACCTTCGAGCTAATGCTTGTTGAAAAGTTTGTAGAATTTAAGGCCGTGGTGGGCGAATGCTCCCAGGTGTGCCTCGGGAGCCCTGCGTGGCCCTCTGTGCACTGACCTTGCCTTCTTTACCAGGTTGAAGTGTCACAACAAGTGCACAAAAGAAGCCCCTGCCTGTAGAATATCCTTCCTTCCACGTGAGTGTCCCGTGCTCCTCCTCTCTGCCTTCGGGGTCTGGGGTCAGTCTGTCTTTAGCTTCCTTTAGCTGCTAATGTGTTCCCCCCCTTTTCAAACAGTAACAAGGCTTCGGAGAACAGAATCAGTCCCCTCAGACATCAACAACCCAGTGGACAGAGCCGCTGAACCCCATTTTGGAACCCTCCCCAAAGCACTGACAAAGAAGGTATGCTGGGCAACCCCGGGAACCCCGCCACCCCCAACCCCAGTCCAGGAGGGTGGCGGCGGGGATCGGATCTTTGCCATTTAGTAGACTTCACGCTTCTATCCAGATTATTGGGATGTAGCTGTGATTCCCCTCACGCTTATTCTGTGCCGGGAGCTCTCTCCATTGGTATTTCACTCGATTCCCCCCATAGTTCCAAAGGGCACACACTGCTCTGTTTTACAGATGAGGAAACTGAGCACAGGCTCCCCCAGGAACAAGAAGCAAACCCAGGGGAGAGGTCTAAGCAATTAATTGCCCAACCCCGAGCCCCCTGCCCTTAGCGATGGTGTGGCACATCTGCCTTCAACCATTCTTTAAAGCAGGTGCTGCGTCTGCAAGGACGTGCCCTGAAGTGTATTTCTCCACAGAGCCTGTGTTCGGGCTCCTCTGCTAACGCAAACAGGGTCCTCTGGGCTGGACAGACTCCCAAAGGCCTGTGGCAGTCTGCAGAACTGCCTTGGGCCTCTATGCACATCAATGCATGTGGCTTCCAACAGCAGCCTCCATCCTGGTGACCACACAGCAGATGGGTCCCCTACCCCGGCTGCAGGGTGCCTCCCTAATGAGGACCATGTGACCACTGCTACTTGGCCGTGATTGGTTTTCAGTGACCCAGGCTGGCCTCAGTGAGAGAAGAGAGGCAGGCGGGCACTGTGCCTGTGCCTATTAGCTCAGGGCTGCTATGAGAGTGTCCAGGGCCACTTACTGTCAGACAAGGCCAGCTGCTCCAGATCTGGTCCCTCTCTCCTGCCTCTGCCTGTCTTACAGCCCCCCTGATGGTGGCTTCCCACCAGGAATGGTGAGGGACAGGGGAGAGGCGTTAGGATCCTGTCCTGGGCCATTTGAGCTACTGTGACAACATTCCATAGCCTGGGTAGCTTGTGAACAGCAGAAGCTTAGTTCTGGAGGCTTGGAAGTCCAAGGTCAAGGAACCGGCAGATTTGGCATCTGCAGAGGCCCCACTTCCCCATAGATGGTGCCTTTCAGCCTCATCTTCACATGGTTGGAGAGTCCAGCAGGCTCCCCCCGGGATTCTTTTGCTCCTGAGGGCTCCACCCTTATGACCTGGTCAACTCCCAGCAGCCCCACCTCCCAATACCAGCACTTTGGGTGTTAGGATTTCAACATGTGAACTTTGGAAATATAATTAATCGTTCAGACCTTACTGGGTCATGGCCACTATTCTCCCTTCTTCTGCGACCTTAAGTGAGCTCCTTGCCCTCTTTGAGCCTCTATAACAATGGTTCCCACACAGGGTCTTGTTAGGGCAATGAGAGAATGTTCACAAACTCACCTGCAGGGTGGGGGCCTCACATCAACTAGTATTGGTTTTCCAGTCTGTCACAGACAGGAGCAAGTCCTCAGCAGGGACTTCAGCACCCCCCTCCCCACTGCCAACATCACCACCCCTGCCATCTCCTCTCCAGCCCCACTGAGCACACCCACAGTCTCCTAGGGCCCTGCCTGTCCCTCCTGACCTCATGGCCCTTCATGCCCTCGGCACCTCCACCCAGCTGGTCACTACTCCTTGGCCCCCTCTCTCTTCAAGAGTTTCTCAGTCCTGCCACCTTCAGCTTGCCCTCCATGGCCCTGCACACGCCCGCTCAGCTACTAAGGAGAGGGACTCTGGTGACAACAGTCCCATATCTCCCTGGGGGCAGTGACCCTCCACACACTAACCTTGCCTTCTTTACTATTGTGGTCCTTATTGTAGGACAACAGAAAGAGTTTTCCCCAGGTGCCAGGCGTCACGCTGAGGCAGGTGTTTTTATTCCACTTCTCTTTGACTTCTCTGCCCTCTGCTCACCCCATTCCCCATGGACTCAGACACCCCCTGAGGGCCCAGCCACGCTGTCCTGCTCCTGTCTTCTCCCTGGTGCCTGCTGTGGTGCCTGGCACACAGTAGGCAGTAAGGAAACATTTTGATCATTGAATGGAATGAACCATCCTGTGATCCATCGCTGTTACCATGTGTTATAGATGACATGATGGCTCAGAAAGGTTGGGTCATTGTCCAGGGCCACCTGGTGCAGGGTGAAGGAGCTGGGCTTCAGTCTGCACTCATAACCATCTCTGGCCCTGCCATAGGCCTGGCCTTGCTGACAGGGACTGCTGGAGGGTCTTGAGCCTTAGGGTGTAAGCAAGAAGAACAAAAGCTCAGTGGGCCCAGTCCCCCGTTTTGATTTGGTGTCAGGTGTTCCTGTTCCTGAGTTCACTGTGCCCCCCAGGGTCTGCAGAGGAGCATTTAACCTAACTTGGCCCCAACTCTTTTGACTGAGGAATTCCTCCTCCATCCACTAAGGAACTGACGTTTGGGTCTAGGGGACACCAGGCAGATCCAGGGTCCTCCCTAACATAGAAGCTCCTCAGCCCTCTTTCTGGTGGTCTGTTAGCATATGGCCCAAACCAGTGGGTGGTCTTAACTAAAAGATCTGCAAAGGAGTGGAACAAGCATTTATTAGTCACCTGCTATACCACATACTCTTGCCTTTGTTAAGCTGCTCACACACACAGTAACCCTCTGGCACAGGCGTGGATGTTTTCATTTTATGCTTGAGGAAATGGAAGCCCAGAGAGGTGAAGAAAGTTGCCTAGAGTAGCCCAGCTAAGAGGTGACAGGAGCTAGGCAAGAATCCAGTTCATCCGCCTGCAAGCCCAGCACCATCTCTGCTGAGAAGCTTGGGCCTGGGCCTCCCTGCCTGCTCTCTCTCTGCCCCTCCTCTCCCTGTCTAGGGCAGCACCCCCTTCCCCAGGGCACTCTGGGTCCTCCCTCAGGCACTTGCTCTCAGCTGTGAGATGTTGCTGCTGTTTTCAGGGGTCTCTCTGTGCTGTGGCCTGGGAAGCTCTGGCCCAAAGGAAGCCCAGAACTGGGATCTGACCAGACCCATCTCCCATGACTGTGGGCAAAACCCTTTACCCCCAGGTCCCCCCGTTCCTGACTCTGCAGTGGGCTGTGATGGCATGTGGTATGGGGAGAGCTGACATGAGGGTCAGTGCTGTGGAGACTTCATCAAGTTTGGCCACCATGCTTGTGGTTTCTATCATTTTTTTTTCTTTCTGAGACAGAGTTTCATTTTGTCTCCCTTGGTAGAGTGCTGTGGCGTCATAGCTAATAGCAACCTCAAACTCTTGGGCTCAAGCCATCCTCTTCCCTCAGCCGCCCAGATAACTGGGACTACAGGCACCTGTCACAGTGCCCGGCTGTTTTTTAGAGATGGGGGTCTTGCTCTGGCTCAGGCTGGTCTTGAACCTGTGAGCTCAGGCAATCCACCCGCCTCAGCCTCCCAGAGTGCTAGGATTATAGGCATGAGCCACTGTGTCTGACCCTCATGAGTTCTATCTTAATTGGGTACACCTGGGCTAATGTTCACTTAAAATCATCACTGTCATAATTGGAAAATCTACCATCTGCATAGATAGAAGATAATCATTAAAATAGTTAAAACCAAAGAGTTACCAAATTCCACTTAGATATCGTACTTGCTTAAGACCCGGAGCTTCACACCCTCACTCAAGCTCTGTGTTGGAATGATGTTAATGACACCACAGCATGGGCTGAGGCCTTCTTTCAGAATAAAAGAGAAAAAATCACATCCTCCCTGGCTCGGTGTCCAAGGACTTCCTAAAGTCTCATGGACCATCAAACATGCATGTATCCTATGGCAGACACTGGCTGGCCTGACCTGTTAGTAGGGGACTGTGCTTACTTTTGAGTGGGAAAGGGATGACATTGTCATTTAAGTTAGGACAGCAGGAGTGAGCCCAAACCAGCTCTTAACGATTATCTTCTAGAAAGTTCATTCCAGCTCTGGAATTTTTTGCTCCTCCACAATGACAGTCAGCACCAAACCGTGCTGGCTTTGCAGTTTAATATGGGGCCCGAGAGTTCCCAGTGCCTTCGAGATAGCAAGGTCTGCGGGACGGGACCATGCACCTCTCACCTATCATCATCACCTTCCTTCTAGCAGGGGGCCTGGCAATAGCAGACGTTACGCAGATGTCTGCTGTGTAGAGGCTGAATTTACTTAGAACACCTACCATGTGCTTTGCTCAGAGGCACGTGGTGTGGTGGGGATGACGTTCACCAGGAAAAAGTGCCCTGATGAAAAACTGCAGGGAGCTCTGGGCCTCTAGAGAGGAGGAGCTTGGTCCCAGCTGGGGGTCAGGGAAGGCTTCTGGGGGAAAGTGTGTTTGAGCCGAAGAGTCCTCTGGGCATTGAGGTGGGGGTCTCTATGTGTCCCCATTCCTCAAATATTAGACCCATAAAACATCAGCTGCAGGGCAAGACCCTAAGAACCCCCTGGGCTGACATCTTCCCTTTTAGTAGGGATTAGAGGGTCCTCCCACGTGGCAGTGGGCTGGGCTGGGTGGTGACAGCCCTGTCCACTTCAGTGTCTCTGGTCCTGCAGGAACATCCTCCAGCCATGAACCACCTGGACTCCAGCAGCAACCCATCCTCCACCACCTCCTCCACGCCTTCCTCGCCAGCGCCCTTCCCAACATCGTCCAACCCTTCCAGTGCCACCACGCCGCCCAACCCCTCACCGGGACAGCGGGACAGCAGGTTCAATTTCCCAGGTACCACATCTCAGGCTTTTCTGGGTTCTTGAGGGTGTGATTGGATTCTCCTCCTCAGCAAACCCTGGCAAAGTCAAGGTCAAACACTGCCACCACTCAGAGCTGATACTTACGGAGAGTGCTTGCCTGGAGCCTCAAGCCCAGTGCTCTGAGGTTGGTGCTATTGTTGCACCCATGTTACAGATAGGAGCACTAAGTTTTGGAGAGCGGGAATGGCTTGCCCTGAATTGTGTTGTCAGTAGCACGAGGACCAAACTCAAGACCGCAGACATAACATAATGCCCACGCTGCCCTCTTATACGCGGGTGGCTTCTCTTGGGCATTGCTCACGCAGGGCAGGCACCTGAGCTCCCAGGAGGCGTGATAGGCAGCACAGTGAGCTAGGAGGCCTAGGAGAGCGGATCTGGGGCCTTGGCTGCCTACCTGTGCTGTCAGCTAGGTAAGCTACCCTAGGGAGACCTTTTGTTCCTTTTCCATAAAACACGGAGACCACCTGTCATTGAATTAGGTCATCCTCACAGAAGAGCAGAGCAAGAAGGTCCAAGCTGGAGTTGACCTCCCGCTCCACCCATAGCCCCACTGCCGAGGGATCTGTAGGGAGAGGTCAGGATCCCAGCCCTTCCCACCCTCGTTCCAGCCAGGTCTTGGGCGTCCGCCTCTCTGGGAGAAGAGTGAAGCCCATTTGCCCCTTTTGGACCTGAGCTGCCACCATCTTAGCCGCCAGTCCACTGCAGTTTGCAGTCCCAGAGGACTCTGAGTTGCCACAGGCTGTCTCCAACTCGTGGAGTCCACGTCTGGCTCTTATCACTGGGTCCTGGGGCACTAAGCCCGGGGGCAGGGGTGCAGCTCTTCCTGTGCCAGGGGCCTCTCCTGAGCAGTTATAGCTGGGGCCACACAGAGCCAGCAGGAAGCCAGGCCTCTGGGCCCATCTCACCAGGATTCTGGGGACTGCTTTTTGGGTGGTGAGATGCCAAGGTTTGGTAGGAAGCTTTTTTTCTCTTGCGCCTGTCCCTTCACGTCAATCTGCAGGTGGCCAGGCATCTTCTGACACGAACACCTTGTCCTGAGCACACCACTCCCCACCCTGCAGCTGAAGCTGACCCATTTGATTACCCTCCTCTCCAGTTCCGCCCTATCTTCGTAGTGCTCCAAAATTGCCTTCTGCAAAACCTCCTACTTTCGGTTTTTCTAAAAGGAAGGGCCTGTTTGAAAAACAAAAGCCACAGAAAAGGTTCTTTTTGCAATACCAGCCAGACCCTCTCTGCTTTCCCTGATGTCCTTGGACTGGGCCCTCATTGTCCCCTACCCAGAGGCATTCCTCGCTCCAAGATCATATCTCTGTGGTGGCCACACCAACTGGGCCAACCGCACAGGGCTGGGCTCACCGGTGGCTCACCTGCAGAGGGAACTCCTCCTGCTCTGTGCTGCGCAGAAGCATTGCACTTGGCCTTCAGGGATAATCCTGGGGCAAGGTTACAGTCACGCAGGTCTCCGTGAGAGGGATGCCTTCTGAGAGTGCATTTGTGATCAGCCCTTATAGGAACGTGGATGGCACAGCATGTGGCTGTCCTGAATACTGTAATGCAATGGTTGTGAAAGGTTACAAATGGTACACCTTGGTGTGTAGGGAACGCAGCCTGCAGGACTGGAGGTTGCTCTGGGCGAGTCAGTAAGTGAGTAGAGAGTGGATGTGAAGCCCCGGGACACTGCTGGGCGCTGCCGTAGACTTTGTAAATACTGTACAGGAGAGAGGACTACGTTTACTTAAAATCTTTACTTTTTTACCCACACTATACACTCAAGGAGCACTAAATTTATTTTTTTAATTTTCTTTCGATAACATTAGCTTCCTGTAACTTTTGTGCCTAATAAACTTTCTACTCTTTTTGAGTCTCTTGTAATAACGCTTAGCTTAAAACACAAACACATTTTACAGCGTACAAAAATATCTTTTCTTTCTATACTTTTTCTATAGGCTTTTTATGTATATATAAAAGTTTTAATTTTCTTTGATGACTTTTTAGCTTTTTTAATGAAAAACTAAGACACCAATGCACACATTAGCCTAGGCCTCCACGGGCTCAGGATCATCAGTAACCCTGTCTTCCACCGCCACATCTTGTCCCCCTGGTAGGTCTCAGGGGCAATAATACGCATGGACCTGTCATCTTCTGTGCTAATGGTGCCTTCTGGAATACTTCCTGAAGGACCTGCCTGAGGCTGGTTTACAGCCAGCTTTTGTTTTTATTATACATAGAAGGAGAATGCGCTACAATGATCATTAAAAAGTATAGTACATACATAACCCAGTTACGTGGCTCGGCGCCTATAGCTCAACCGGCTAAGGCGCCAGCCACGTACACCTAAGGTGGCGGGTTCGAATCCCCAGCCCGGACCCGCCAAACAACAATGATGGCTGCAACCAAAAAATAGCCGGGCGTTGTGGCGGGCGCC
>CAUYTI010018846.1:0-46090 GCA_963575145.1 Galago senegalensis | reverse complement strand
CAGTGTAGTTGGGGTGGGTTGTTGGTGGGATGGTCACCCACAGCAGTGTAGTTGGTATGGACTGTTGGGGGATGATCACCCACAGCAGTGTAGTTGGGTGGATTGTTGAGGGGATGATCACCCACAGCAGTGTAGTTGGGGTGGGTTGTGTGGGGGATGATCACCCACAGCAGTGTAGTTGGGGTGGATTGTTGGGGGATGGTCACCCACAGCAGTGTAGTTGGGGTGGGTTGTGTGGGGGATAATCACCCACAGCAGTGTAGTTGGGGTGGGTTGTCTGTGGGATGATCACCCACAGCAGTGTAGTTGGCTGGATTGTTGGGGGGATGGTCACTCACAGCAGTGTAGTTGGGGTGGATTGTTGGGGGATGATCACCCACAGCAGTGTAGTTGGGGTGGGTTGTGTAGGGGATGGTCACTCACAGCAGTGTAGTTGGGGTGGGTTGTTGGTGGGATGGTCACCCACAGCAGTGTAGTTGGTGGATTGTTGGGGGGATGGTCACTCACAGCAGTGTAGTTGGGTGGATTGTTGAGGGGATGGTCACTCACAGCAGTGTAGTTGGGGTGGGTTGTGTGGGGGATGATCACCCACAGCAGTGTAGTTGGGGTGGGTTGTGTGGGGGATGATCACCCACAGCAGGGTAGTTGGGGTGGGTTGTGTAGGGGATGGTCACTCACAGCAGTGTAGTTGGGGTGGGTTGTTGGTGGGATGGTCACCCACAGCAGTGTAGTTGGTATGGACTGTTGGGGGATGATCACCCACAGCAGTGTAGTTGGGTGGATTGTTGAGGGGATGATCACCCACAGCAGTGTAGTTGGGTGGATTGTTGGGGGATGATCACCCACAGCAGTGTAGTTGGGGTTGGTTATCTGCGGTATGATCACCCACAACAGTGTAGTTGGGGTGGGTTGTTGGCGGGATGATCACCCATAGCAGTGTAGTTGGTGGATTGTTGGGGGGATGATCACCCACAGCAGTGTAGTTGGTGGATTGTTGGGGGGATGGTCACTCACAGCAGTGTAGTTGGGGTGGATTGTTGGGGGGATTATTACCCACCGCAGTGTAGTTGGGGTGGGTTGTGTGGGGCGGTGATCCTTGCAGAAATGTGGTTTGGGGTTATCATTAGGACTTCTTGTTCTCCTTCTTCTTTTTGATTTATCTTGAATAATTTACCCAGTGACCAACTCTTCTCCCACATTTTACTGGTAAAATCCTAAGAGACCTACTTACTGTTAGAAGAAGTGGAATCTTTCAGTTAGTTTAGGTTAAAGCCTCTGGAGTTGCAGCACCATCCCTGGTGTTTCTTGGCAGCTCAGCTGTAGCAGTTTCCGTCCCTCTCAACACGACTCTAGAGCTGTGATTTTCAGTGTGCCACTAATATTTTCAGCACCACTAATTAAATTATTTTCAAAAGAAGTTCAAAACAGTAAATGTATTCTTTTTTCTGCTTTTATTTTTGATCCACATGATTAAGTGTGTTGTGGAACTGTAGGCTCAGGGTGTTCTGTGAGATAAGAAGGTGGAAACACCCTGCTCTAAAGATTTCAGGTTTGACTCGATTCTCAGAAGAGTGAAGTCTTTGAATATTTTGTTGTGTCAGTCTTTTTGTCCTTAAATTTCTGACGGTATTACCCACCTGCTAGTCCCTTTTGGGGAGGAGGAGAGTTGTTTTGTTTAGGTATGAGATCTTATAAAATTCTTAAATTTCTTATTGGTGCCTTATTTCAAGAAATTCACGCAAAATTTCATTGGTGTTTGTTTCTAATACGTGAGGAGGAGATAGTATGAAAAGAGAATGACACTTTGACTTCTGTACAGTGTACGGACGCTTGATAGATGATGAAATAAACCTGATTTACTGAACTATTTTCTTTCTCTTTTTCTAATTTTAATTTTTTTTTTTTTATTTTTCTCTAGTCCTCCTAGAACTTCAGTAAAAGTTGTGCCTCACATGAGAATTGAACTTGAGCCTGAAGACAGTGATTATTTCTGAGGAGCAGGGAACAGAAACTACAGTGTAACGCGTTTGTCTTTCTTCAAATTGGGTTTTGTTGTTAATGTTCTTGGGGGTTTTATCTGCCTGTTTATTTTTTAACTTTTGTCTTGTCTCAGTTCTTGGTCACTGGCCAAATAATATAGCGCTCTCTCTGCTTCTCTCTTGCATAGGTAAAATCAGGGCAGTAGTGCACACTGTTTCTTAAAACACCACCTGAGGAATCTGCTTTTTGTTCTTAAACTTGCACACGTGTCCTCTGACTAACCAAATTCCTGAGTCACTCAAGACAGGCACAGACCCTACCCTTTTCCTCTGTTAAGCAGAGGACAGAAGTATTAAGGATTTTACAAACACCTGTTATTTGTAGCTTTGGAGCTGTGCTGACTGGCTTGTCTCTGTCTGGTAGAACAAGCCTTGACCTCCAGGCAGAGCCCCTTCCCGCAGAGGACTGGAAAGTACTGCTGTTCTAACCTGCTTCTGCCTGCAAACCCTACCTTATGTTATCAACAGAAGAGAAACGAAAGGTACTTTATCCCTGTAGAGAAACCCTCCCCATCGCCATGGCTGCAGCCAGCGCTGGAGGGTCCCTTTTTCCTATGCAACTTTTTTTAACCCTTTAATGAACTTATCTGTTGAGTACATTGAAGAAAATTTTTCTTCCTAGATTTTGTTGTTTAAATTATGGGGCCTAACCTGCAACTTATTTTTTTGTCAATTTTTAAAACTTTTTTTTAATTACTGTAAAGAAAATGAATTTTTTCCTGCAGCAGGAAACATAGTTTTGAGTAGTTCTACCTCTTATTTGTAGCTGCCAGGCTTTCTGTAAAAATTGTATTGTATATTACGTGATTTTTACACACAGAGACACAAACAAAAATACACAATCTCTGGGGTAAGCCAGAAGGCAAGATCAGATTCAAAACACCATGTTTCAAAGCATCCATTTTTCCCTTTCTTTAAAAAACTTTTAACTGTTCTATGAAGGAGATGGGGGGAGAAGAGATGAGCTCCCACGCAGTGGGATGACGGATGTCCTGATGACGGTGACATCTGTGCAGTGTTGACTGCCACCATGTCGCTGTCCTGTGCAGTATTGTTAGACGAGGTTTCACTTTGAGGTGTTTGTGTGTCTGTGTGTCTGTGTGTGTGTGTGTGTGGCTGGTGCACACGTGCAATGTTAGGAAGAGGGAAGAGTCACAGCAGGCAAAGGACAAAGTCACCAAGTCTGTTGTGCCAGTTTTCATAAAACCCAAACCACCTATGAACAATCACTAGAGGGCCAAGCAATTTGCCGCTATGCACATGAGAGTGAATCTGTCTTATTGTACAGGTTATCAGTCACCATTATTGACACCGTAGCTCACATTGTAGGAATAGGAATGGCCGCTCCACCTATCCATAAAGTGTCACATCTGGAATGTGGATACTCTGGGAGGTGGATGTGTTCACACTCTTAACAGTACTAATAGGACTCCCATACTTTTCTTTTTAGGATGCAAAGGCAGTTCTTCAAAACTGGGACATTTAGAACATATCTGTGTACATATACGTGTGTGTGTGTTTAAAGCACCATGTTGAAAATTAGACCTTTATTAACCAAATTTAACATGGTATTTAAATGGACTGGTGTACAGTGTATGTTGGTGATGTATGTTAAAAATAACTTTTTAAACATTGAATCTGTAATCTTGAATTCATACAACCACCTTGGTAATACATCCCAACCATCTCTGATTGGAGGAGGAGCACCACAGTCAGAAGCAAACTATTTGTTTCGCTTTTATGATAGAGACTTACTGATTTTTATATTAATTAAATTATAAATCTGTCCTCTTGACATTTGGATTATAAAACTTTTATTATCAGAGTTAGCTCTTAGTTTTATAGTATCTGATAATCATAAAAATTTTAATTTTACACAAATTAGATATAAGTAACCCTAAGTTTTTCATTAAAATGACAGTGGGAAATTACATCTTATTGTGTTAAAAATCTCACCTACTAATTTTGGCATCACATTTTCTATTTAGATCTATCCTTAAGATGATTATTCTGTATTATCTAGTTTTCTGATACTCCAATACAGAACTGTATAAGAACATCCCCCCTTTTTACTGATAGAAACATTAATAAAATGTTTTAAAACCATGCATAATAAATGCAGCCTAACCTCTAATCTTGTTAAATTAAAGACATTTGTTGTTTTCTAATCACACATCAAGTATTTGCAGTTTTACCCCTCTCCAGACCTTTCAGAGAACCCCTGAAGTGACGCACCCACTTTCAGATCCACAGTCTGTGACCGAAGGCTGCTGGTCATGCTAAGAACATACAGTAGCACCTGACATTTGCTAACTGAACAGGTAACGTCAGACCCTCTCAGTGTTTGCTGCAACCCAGGAAGTTTTTTATAAGAATCATTTCTTTCAAAGGAGCAGACGTAGTTACCAAACTAAAAAGCAAAAGCTGGGGTCCACACAGAGCTGCCAGTCACGTGGATTTTAACTGATTTACTCACTGACAAAGAACTGGCCAGATTTGGGGGTGGTTTTGTTTCTATGTAAACTGGACACAAATTACAACAGTAAATTTTTTATGAAGTATTTCTCCCTTAAACTCTGGTAAGAATTCGGAGATAAAGATTTGAGTTGCTGGAAGTAAAGTCCAAGTGCGCACAGAGCTGCCAGCCAGAGTCCCACTCAGGATTGTGGAAGCTCATGGTTGGAGGAACGAGATGGCGGGGGTGGGGGCTCTGCCCTGTCAGGGGGCCATAAACGCCTGTTTGGGAGAACATCCCTTGGAAACAGTGTTCTCCTGTGAAAGGAGGCTTGTGCCCTGTTTCCTGGGCCACAGCAAACAGTGTTTCTTCCGCTCCTTCCAGTCAGGGTTGTGGAGGGAGGCGGGGGCCTTACTGGCTTCAGAGGCAGGAGAATAAAGCCGTCCTCCCTGGCCACCCTGCAGGAAGGGGGAAAGTGACTCTGGGCTGTGGCCACTCAGTGTGATGCTCAACGCAGGTGCACCGGCCACACACCGTCTTTTATCAGCTCTGTGTTGATGCTTGAGAGAGAATGATTGTCTTCCAAGTTTTTTGGTTCCTTTTTTTAAAATTGTGTTAAAGTACTTGAAATGTATTGACTGCTGACTATCTTTTAAAAATGAAACAAAATCGTTTGAATTGTATTACAGAGGTCGGCATTGTTCAGGGTGGGACAAAGCTTTCTTCAAACCTTTTCATACCACTTAATGATTTTGGTGCAGGAACCTGAGATTCTCTCATTCGTTTCCCACGACAGTTACCATCTGCTCTCCGCAGCGTGAGCACGCAGCCCGGGGCACCGCTGAGTATAATCCCGTGACCCCTTTATAGCTTTTCACATTCTGAAGGGCCTTGGGAATTTTCAAATGATGATTACATTGAGCTTCATTGCAGCCTGAAATTAAAAACTTACAAAAGGTTTTGTAACATATGTGAATAGTCAAGTTGCATTTGACCAGAAATTGCTTGGCTCATTTCATTGTGTTCCATGGGCACTTATGTAAGAATCGAGAGTGTTGTTTCCTAGACAGATACTGAAACTCAGGGCTAAAGTCATCCGGTGAGACTTAGAGCCAGAAGGAACTTTGTCCCAGTCCTACAATGTGAAGGGTGAATCGCTGCCTCTTTCTAGCCGTTTCCACGGCTGGTACGTATTCGTACACATTACTTTTCAGAATCAATACGCACTTTCAGATATTCTTATTTTTATTCTCTTAAGTCTTTATTAACTTTGGAGAACTGATGCATCTTTTTATTTTAAATGAAGTAGATCAACATGGTGGAACAAAATGATAAAGAACAGAAAACATTTCAATATATTACTAATAATTTTTCCAATATAAAACCTAAAATTCCTATAACATTATAGTATTTTACAGTTTTATGAAGCTTTCTATTGTGACTTTTATGGAATTAAGAGATGAAGAAGATGAGATATTTTAGCATTTATATTTTTCAAAATTATATGTATACTTAAAATAAAGTAACTTTATGCATTTATGAGTGTCACGTGCTTCTGTTACCTTACTGCGGGTGCTGCCGGGAGAGCCAGGCTGAGACTCAGAGTCCCTGTCCATCGATGCTCCAGTCCCCTCAGGAGGATGAGATGAGTGTCCAAGTTGTGTAAAATAAGAGGTCATAGCAATTTCTATTTAAGGATTGATGAAATGCCAGTGGATTCAAAACAAGAAAAATATGTCCAACCAAGAACAACGAGAACACCAGTATTGTCATTCTTCTTTCATGAAGTTACTAAAAATACCATTTTCTTAAATCCAGGTTGACGCATACAATTAATTTTCAAAGTAAGAAAACCCCTGCTAAATATGATACATACTTAATAAAAAGTAATTCCTCAAGTGAACAAAACCCCAGGATGGTTTTCCAAGAGGACACAGTTTATCCACTTTTCCTGGGCTCTCCAGGCTTCCCTGTAATCCTAAAGTTCTCCAGGAAACTTCATTTCAGCCTTAAGTTATGATCAGAGTGGTGGTAGTAGGTGGGGAGGAAGCAAATAACAAGAAGAATAATGAAGAACTGGTGGCAGGAAAAGTTACATCAGAAAAACAAAAATACGGAGGAATGGCTGCCATCTTTGTACGTGGTGAATTAACAGATAAGTGACAGCTCTGAGCGTCTGGGTGTGGAGGGAGCGGGGATAATGGGCAGCAGTGGGACTGGGGTTTTGTCGCTGAGCTGGAGAAGCAGCAGCAGCTTCATTCAGAACAGATTATAAAGTGGAAGAATTGAACTATTCTTCAGCATACACAGTTCACTAACTATTACATGAATGACAATAACTGAGGCAAGAAGTTCGGATCAAATTATACTTAGTATATTATGAGAAAGAATGTACTTTTGCATGGAGTTCTGCACCTCAGCAGCTCAGTAAGGCTACCTGGCCTCCCTGACGGACCAGGTAACCGGGAAGCACAAAACGTCTGTCTTGGGCTCTGGGCACCACAGCTTGAGCACTTCTAACCTGGGAGAAGAGCTCAAATTCTCACTCTGTTTATGCTTATTTTATTCCAAATGTTGATAAGCTACATCATCTATACTTTTCTCAGCACATAAGAAACGAGGAACAAAAGAGAAAACTATTAATAGGACAGATAAACTTGCAAGCACTAAAGTTTAGTCCTGGCAAGAACACTATAAAATACACTCAAGTACTTAAGAATTGGATCATTTAATACAAAGGTCTGGATACCACAACAGGTCTTAAAAGTAAAATGAATTGATTTTGTATCAATTAAGTGATTAAACAGATGATCTGGGGCCATCAAGATAATATGAAACTAAGTTTTATTTTTGTTCATTAATCTATAAACATAGAATGAAGTCGTTGCTGGATAACTGAGCATAAGGCCTGAATCCTGGCTTCAGGCACCTCCTGCCAAGTGTAAAGAGAGAGACACAGAGAAACAGCACAGTCAGGGACAGAAGCGAACATCCAAGAGGGCACAGTGGACATCCAAGTGGGTCCATGGGACCCTTCCTTCAGCTCAGAGATTTTACCGTACATTAGTACATTAAAGGGCAATGGTGACCCATTAAGGGATTTCAGAAGGGAAACGATCAGATTTGCCCAGAATGAGGACTAGACGGGCGAGTTGCTGGACAGAGGCAGAGTGACAGTGGAAACCTCCGTGAGGATGCAACTGAGGGATGACAGGTGGGCTGGTCCGGAGCTGAGCTCCACTAGGCAGGTGCGTCAGATTAAATGAAAGAGCTCTGGACGCTTCAGTCTCACGGGTTTCTTATATATGTATGTCTGAATCTTAGCATTTTTCATGCCTTTTTTCTTCCTCAAACAAATACCAGCATTTCAAAGTCCTTCCTCTCTCTCCCTCCCTTTTCAGCTGTCCTTCCTCTCCCTGTCCTGTTTCCTGTCAGTGTTCTTCCAAACTCTGCTGGAGGCCTCCTTCCTGCTCCTCCTGTTCTTTCACTGTATTCTACCTGTTCTCCTGGCTTCAAATAGCATCTGCACGCTGCCAGCTTCCACATCTGCACTTTCTGTCCAGCGCTCTCTCCTGAGCTTCCAACTTCTATATACTGTAGGAGACACCAACATCCCAGCAAGATGATCTGCAGCTGAGGCGTGGACCTCCGGCCATTCCTCCACAGGAGTTCCTCGTGGGAGGAGCCCGTGCCCTCAGCACCTAGTCATTGTTAATTACTCCCCTCACCTGTATGATTCCCTTTCAATAAAAGGCTGGTGCGGAGGTTGCTCGGGGCTACCCGGAAAGTAAGGGCTAGCCCGCCTTCCACAAGCTTGTACTTCTAATCCGCTTCTTGCCTGGTTCCTTCCCGCGCTAACCGAGACCAGGGCCCGAGGGGTCGCGACAATCGGTGGTAAGCTTATAACTGGTAATTGTCTCCTCCGTGAATACTTTTTCTTTTAGAGCAGCACGGTTTTGGTATTTTGCTCTTACCTTGCTAGACCTTATTTTCTTCATGTACTTTGCTTTGTTATCCTCATTTTGCAATATTTTGGCATTATGCAGTGTTGAGTCCTTTAGACATCTTTTTCTTTAATACTAGGTCCTCTCATCCTGTATCATGGCTTTAAAAACACATTATTACGTTGCTTTAAAAATTTTTTCAAGGCTGAGACTCTCAAGTTTTTATCACCAGATCTGATCTCTCTGTTGAACTCCAGATTCAATAATCCAGCCACCCATTTAATATTTCTACCTTGATATAGAAGACAAATATCCAATTCTATGACCTATTCCTTCTCTGTCCTAACAATGCTCCTCCTCTAGTGTTTCCCATCTTGGTAATCTTATCCCCATTCAGCTAATTATTAGGCCAAAATGCTGAGTTATCCTTCACCCCATTCTTTCTCTCAAACCCTTTGTTTCTAACTTTTAAATACATTCCAAATTGGACTGCCTTCTCCAAGAAGCAGTGCTCCTTGAGTACTTTACTCATCTTTATGTAATTTACCACTGTCGGACATTATTAAATATCATTTATTTCCTTGCTTACTGATTGTCTCTCCTCATCAATGTAAGGTCTATGAAAATAGAGATATCATGAGCTTTGATCACTGTTGCAGCTCCAGCATCTAGAGCATAGAGTGTCAGAGGCTAGCCAAGTGCAATAAATATTTATTGAATAAATAGTTAAAGAGGACAGTGCCAAGGTGTTATTTTATTTTTAGGAGACAAATTAAGTGTGAATTTTTAAAGGATTCATGTTTTCAAACAGTAACAACTTTATGCATAGGAGTTACTTACAACCAATGTGCAAACGAGCCAATATCTTTTACATTGTAAATGTAAGTATTACCAATTTATAACATAGAGGAACATGTCAGTTCAGAAAACATGTTTTATAGCTAAAGTAGTTACTGCCGGCTCCTAGAAATAGGAGTAAGGGGCTTGGCGTCTATAGCTCAGGGGCTAGGGCACCAGCCACATACACCAGAGCTTGCAGGCTCAAATCCAGCTCGAGCCTGCCAAACAACCATGACAACTGTAACCAAAAAAGAGCTGGGTATTGTGAAGGTGCCTGTAGTCTCAGCTACTCAGGAGCCTGAGGCAAGGGAATCGCTTCTGCCCTAGAATTTGAGGTTGCTGTGAGCTGTGACTCCACAGCACTCTACCCAGGATGATAGCTTGAGACTCTGAAAAAAAGAAAGAAAGAAAGAAAGAGAGAGAGAGAGATAGAAAGAAAAAAAAGAAAAAGAGGAGTAAGGGATTAAGCAGCCATTGGCCTCCTCTCAGTAACTAATGAGAATTGACCATACTTGTCTGGTAGTTCTAATATTCACTCAATAACCTAAAATTTTAATGGAATTATGTCCTGAGACTTTGAGATTTATTAGTATAAATCTTCAATGACTATCAATTAAATTGCTTTCATTATTTTTCCGGAATATAATCACAGTATTTATTTCATTACACTTAATGAAACACATTATCATTCTTAAATTTATGAATTCAGTAAAAATCTTTAAAAACAAAGTAGAGTCCATATTCAAACCGTCCTCATATTTCATTGATGTAGTGAACACTAATAATGTACCAAGTAAGGCTTTCAGATAAGACAAGAAATAGCTGCTCGGTCTACTTGATCAGCTCTCTGTGGAACAGGGAAATTATGAAAGTTGCTAATTTGCAAAATGAAAAGGCTTTTTTATATAATGGAATGATATTGTTGACTTCTGTTGCTCTTGTAAAATTAATTTTCTCACTGAGATAAAATATGTTTTATTGCTTCTCAATTATCATATTTCAATTTGAAATATTCTCTATATTAAGGTACTAATATTTCCCTAACAAGGTCTGAGTAGCAATATGATTAAATTGTTTTAAGGTCTATGGTTAAATCAGATTGTTCAGTAGTTTACCTGAGTGAATTTTTATAATTCCAAAGATTACAAAGCATAATTCTAGACACTGGGCTAATGTCCTAACACTGATCTCATCATCTTCTCTTAAAATTGACTCTACTTTCTTCCCGTACTGTCTATTTTAGTGACACCATCATTCTCCCTATCACATGGGTACACAATTCCTCACAATTCTTGACTCTGTCTCCCTCATCATCTATGATACAGCAATCACTGCAATTTAGATCTACTTCAATGCAACAAGTCATCTCCACTTAAGAGTCAACATTTCCTACTTTAGGTTTTTATTACTTATTTTCTGAGGAATTAAAATGACATTTGTCTGTTCAATAATGCAAACCTCTCACACCTACCTCCAAAAATTTTTCATAATTTTTTCATAATTTTGTGTTACCTTCATTATAACTAAAAATGAGATGAATACCATTCTTTAACATTTAGAACCTAAAATGAGGACCTATAGATGAGGGGTTATTTTTATTTGTTTTTAAAACCTCAGAATTCTCTCTGAGTCTTACCTGTCTCCTAATGATCTCTGCTTCCAGCAGGACTGTCATCACACATGGTCATTATTCCCTTTCACACTGCATCAACTGAAATAGGAACAAAGATAGTTTTTCCATTCACCTCACTAACTCCTTTCCAGCCTCACTTCCACCATCAACAATACCACCATCAAGGCTATTTGTACATGAAACTTTTACATTTTACCTTCCTATCTGATAGGAATTATACCATTAGATCTCTTAAATGTATATCTCTTATCTTACTATAATTTCATATCCTTTGATCAAAATCTCCCCAAATCCCTCTCTCCCTCAACTGCCCCAGACGCTGGTAACTTTGTAAGATGAGCCTTTTTGGATTCCACATGTAAGTGAGATCATGCAGTATTTGTCTTTCTGTGTTGGCTTATTTCATTTACCATAATGCTGATGAGAGTGGATGTTTGAGTGTTCCCACCAAAAAAATGATAACTATGTGTGGTAATGCATACATACCAGGTCTGACAGTTAAATCAGGTAACTCATCCTAGAAAAAATGCCACATACCTATAGCTGAATATCACTACAGCCACTTTTGAAGTACTCTCTTTGGGAAGCTATGCACTGATGCCAGTGCCTCATCCACCCTTAAAAGCAATTTTAGAGCTTTTTCTGGAATGACCATCAAAGCTGTTGTCATGTTACCCTTGATGTCCTGAATATCATCAAAAGGTCTTCTTTTCAGTATTTCCTTTATCTTTGGGTAAAGAAAAAAGTCACTGGGGGGTCAGATCATGTGAGTAGGGAGGGTATTCCAATACAGTTATTTGTTGATTGGTGAAAATCTCCCTCACAGTGTCATGTGAACTGGTGCATTGTCCTGATGTAAGAGTCATGAGTTGTTGGCCAAGATTTCAGCTATGATTTTCCTGTTTCTCTATTGATGATAACTTGTTCTGCTATACAATGTAAGCATATGGTGGCAAGTTCATAAACTAAATTGTCAAACATCATATATTAATTCAATAATGTGTACATACTTTAAGACATAATTTTTTATGCAGTAAATACATGCAAATTTATGTATTTGTGGTTCCTAAAATATGCTTCAGAAAGTGCAACTATCATTATTCTCATTATACAGTATTTCTACCAGTTATACAAGTTATACCTTAGACAAAATAAAAATTTGCAATCAATATCTCAACATGGTCTAGTCTTTTGTACACCTGTACTTTTGTCAAAGCTGCTTCTGCATTTTTCTGCATTTTCCTACTTTTCTTCTCTGCTTGTGGAATCTCTCTTCTTCCTTTAAGGCAAGGGTGAGATTAAATGTCATAGTTCATTGGGAACTTCTGAATTTACCGACGATGTGTCTAACCATTCTCAATGATACTATGTATTTTGAGAAAGGTATTACACTTGATTGTAAAATATAGATCTTGGTAGACACACTTTAATCTTTCTACTCTGTTGCATCTCTTGATGGCAGACTGTCTTATAGATCTCCTTCCAGTCCCAGTTATTGTAAGTTCCTGAGATCTATAAATAGCAGACAAAAATTAAATATGTTTATCTGATCAAAGAATAGCTCAGCATAAATACATTGTGGTGATCAATGATAGTGGACTATTATCATAGTTGTAGCAATATACATTTTCTTGCATAGCCTAAAACTACTTTAAAGCATTTTTAATTTTTCACATTTGGTCTATACATTACTTTTAATAATACTTCCTTATGATATATGAGAATATATTCTTATTCTGTATATCATTCATTATGGTAGAGAAATTGTTTTCACTAAAAAACATTTGAGGAATGAAAATAAGAAAAATTCAATTTGACTATTAAGTTTGAGAAAAGAAAAAAATGGTTCTATGTATCTTTAATTTATATATTAATGACCCATAGTGTCTCAGGTTGCTTTAGTAGTTTTTGATCTATGAATCATTATATATCTGAATGTGCTAATACCTTCTCTCTCTTTTTTAAGCTAGATAATTTTCTCCTAATATTACATATATAATTTTTCTTCTTTTTTTCATAATTTTAGACTTTTAAAAAAATTAGTTTCTGTACAGATTTTTCTGCATTTTGCTTCACATAGAAATAATTCTCTTCCTTTGTGGATTTTCATGATCTTTTATTACAAGTTGTTAGAATTCTTAAGTTCTTATTTATAACTTAAAGCCTATTTTCTTTATTTTTATAGCTTTTATATAATTTGTATATGATAAAAGTATAACTTTTAAAAAATTCTCTTCTAAATTCATATTGGTTTAAAATGAATTCTTTATGTAGTATATATTACAATTTTTGTTTCTTCACAATTTAAAACTTACTTTGACTCTTTGTTTTATATATTTTATATGTAAGTCATATTTAACTTTTATATACTTAAGCCTTAAAAACATTTTTTTGTTTTTGACTTTAAAAAAAAAAAATATATATATATATACACATGTACATATATATGTACAATTATATATGTAAATATATAATTATTTTAAGATGGAGTCTTGCTGTGTTGCCCCTTCTGGTCTCAAACTCCTGACCTCAAGCAGTCTTCCCACTTCAGACTCCCAAAGTGCTGGAATTGCAGGTGTTAGCTATCATGCCCAGCTTAATGTTACAAAAATGGAGATGCACATACTGAACTTCATTCAGTGGAAAAAATTGTTCACAATTCTGGGTTTAATTAGAGAAATAAGAATGCATATATATGTATGCATGCATCACTTACATAACTATTTGTTAGGTTGTATTTATATGTGAGTATCTCAATCCATTATTTAAATCATTTATAAAAACTAAATAAATGAATATTCTTATAATAAAATAGAGGAACAAAAAGATTTAAATGAAACCTTAAAATTTAAGATTTTATTCACAGTGAAAACATTTATTTAGCATCAACTACATGTATATGTCAAAATCAAATAACTTTATATAATTTGTATATGATATAATACATGTATATACTATATATATATATATATAAAATGACTTTTTTTGTGTAGTCTTGACTGTCCCAAATTAAACATATATTTGCAAGGATATAGTTGTAGTGGCTTGGAATTTAAATAGATATTTTTATGAATCTGGCAAAATAAGCATTTGCATGTTTTTAAGTTTCTCTTCTCAATTCACAATTTTAGCACCAATATTCAAAGACTGTAGAACTGATTAATATGACATATTTAATGGGAAAAATCAAATCACTTCTTGATTATACAATGCAGAAATACATATCTTCTCACTGGAGAGAGAAACCTTTTTTTTAAATTAACATAAAGGCACATACAATTAGGCTACTTCGTTTTCATTTGTCAGGTGAAGTCTGAGTTGTAGTTAAGTCCTTCACCCAGGAGATGTGATGAGTAAAAGGCTTATTTTCTTCCTCCAATGTGAATCAACTGACAGCCTGTCACAGAGGTTTATTCAGCCTCATTCTGGGTTCTGTAAGTTAAAATGTTGACTGTGTTCTCTCTTATGTTTCCCTTCCATATGGAAGGTTAATGTAGATACCGCTCCCTAAGTGTTGATGGAGGCATCCCTTTAGGAAGTCATCTAATGTGCTTTTTAACTGTTCTTCTGGGAAAACTGTCCATTTACTTTAAGAACCATATTCAGTAAGAGCGTCACATCACATTTTTTCTGGTCAGTCTTTTATCCTCATTGCTCAAGCTGATGGTGCTCTTCAGTTGCCCTGTGAAAACTGGAGGTAATGATGGACAAGAGAGGGGAGGTGCAAAGCAGGGAGAGGTAGATTACACTTTGTATAAGGCCAAGTAAGCTTTCATCATGAAGTACATGAAGAAATACGGATCCTTAGACTCTGATATTTTCTTGGGGTGGGGGGTAGGTCTTGTGTTTCAATGGCTTTCTTTATCCATACTTTAGTAATTAGCAGAAATACCTGACTATTATTTAATTATTTAATTAAACCACTTCACAATTTCTAAGTATTCTTTTAAAGTCACCACGATTAAATCAAACCCTGTCAGATTATGAAGCATCTTTCTCTTTGCTAGTTTTTTGTTTATCTGAAGTTTTATAATCAGTGGTATGATATGCTTTCATTAAAAAGTATCAGTTAACTGATCTACTCAAAAAGAGCTACAAAAATAAAAATAAACTGATTTATTGTGTCAAATAAGCATTGCCTGTGTGGACCTGCTGGGTTACTATCCATTTTCATCTCATTTGTCCAGGGTAATCTTAGTGCTCCTTCCTATTTTAGCCTTTCTTCTAAGAATATTTACAACATATGTAAACTTACTATTAGTAGCTAAAAAATAGTCTAAGTTTGGACTTTGCATAAAGTTTTGCGGCAAGGAAGCTTTCAATAGTGGCTCATTTTGAGTGAGAGACTGTTTCACTAAAGGTCCTTTCTGCTGTCAAGGAACAGCAAGCACCGGCCATCAGTGTCCGCGCATTTTTTTTAACCTGATAACAGCCCTCTAAGTTCTCTCTGTAACCTGAGAAATTTATGATCCAACAGATTTGAGAGGTGCCAAAGTCAACTAGAAAATGACAGAACTAGGACTATAGTAAAAAGACCACGCCTGGACCCCTAAATTACAGAGTGGCAAGGACAAGTCAAGTACAGTTCAGGATAAAATTAAGAGATTGGGAAAGAAGTTAACTGGCTAGCCAGGCTTAGATGTGATCTGTTGACAAAGTTACGTGAAGCATAGGTAACTCACGGAGCCAAGCTTTTGAGAGAACATTTGTTATGGAAATGATCTTAGCATTTTCAGTACTTTTTGTGTTTTGCTTGGTTTATGCTCAGGCAGTCCAGTATAATAAGCCTTTTGTGTCTACTGGGAAGGAACTGTTGGGATACCTAGTTTTATAATCTTATTGGGACTTTTGTTTGTTTGTTTATTTTTGTTTGTTTTGCAGCTTATATTGTTTTTATTAACTTGAAAATACTCAGTATCTTTTTGAGGGCACAGAGGAATCCTATGACTTGATTGTGAGAATTGCTTGGGGGTAAAAACTGAAATGCACTGACATAGGGTTGATATGTGTATTTTAAGTGCTTGAGAGATCACCCCACATCATCTTCATTGGAGGGCTCTTCTATCTGAGAGAAGTGCCGGCCAGAAATAACACACCGCTTTATAATACTGCTTGAAAACTTTAGGCTTCTTTGTTTATATTGGTCACAACATATGCATTTGCTTTTGTCCTGCCTTTAAAATGCTCAAAATGATCAAATAATGTTATGAAATTCTTGGAGTAGTCAGCTATTCCCTGGATTCCCTTTATAGGTTAAAAAAACCCCAAATTATTGCATTATATTACACAGAATGTTTCTAAAGGACATTCTCTACGTAAGAGACCCATTTGTCCTCTTCACTTGTTAAGAAAATTTGTATTGCGTGACCACTGAGTTCCAGGCTTGTTTCTAGATGCTAGAAATACACTAGCAGGAATAGATAATCAGAAAAATAAATAAAATACACGTTATGTATGGAGGTGGTAAGTGGGAAATCAATCTGTGAAGGTGTATAGAGAATGTAGAGGCTGCAATCTTTAGAAAATAAAGTGGTTAGAGAAGTCCTCACTAGAAAGAAGACATCCGAATAATGCCCCAGTGGAGGGAAGAAAGTCAGTAACGGAGGAATAATCATGCCAAGAGGGGGCTGAGGTCTCTAGGGGGCCCCTGGACTGACTTATTCGAGGACCAGCAAGAAGTGCAGCCCACGTGGAATGAGATGAAAAAGAGTGAGGGTAGTAAGAAGGAAAAAGAAATAATGTTAAAGAGGTAATGAGCAGACAGATCAGACAGAGTTTTATAGATAACTGTAAAAGTTTTAAATTTTTTGTTGTTGTTGTTGGAGAGACAGAGTCTCATTTTGTCACCTTCAGTAGAGTGCTTGGCATCACAGCTCATAGAAACCTCAATCTCCTGGGCTTCAGGCAATTCTTTTGCCTCAGCCTCCTGAGTAGCTGGGACTACAGGTGCCTGCCACAGTGCCCAGCTATTTTTTGTTGTTTTTGTTGCAGTGTGGCTAGGGCCAGTTTGAACCTGCCACCTTTGGCATATGGGGCCAGCACCCTACCCACTCAGCCACAGGTGCCACCCAAAAGCTTTAACTTTTGCTCTGATTGGAATGGGAGTCATTTTGGGGATTGAATAAAAACCAGTGAGAAGGCTTTTGGAATAATTTAGATGGGAAATGGTAGCTTAGAACAGGATAGTAGCAGTAGTTACTGAGAAGTGGTGGGATTTTTTAATTTGTTTGGCATAATCCTCAAAGGGATTTATTGATCCATTGCATATGGGTCATGAAAAAAAAAAAAGAACAGTTAGAGATTTTCATTTTTGTCTTATCCCCTAATTAGCAGAAAAGTTCCTCTGAATATGATTGTACAGCTAAATTCTCTCTCAACATTGATTTAAATGTAGGATTTTTACTGTTATTTTTAACTTTTCTACTGAAAGTCTGGACAGTTCATCAAAAAATTATCAGTTTTAACACCAGTAAAGCAGCATTGTTCAAAAAATTGATACTGAACAAGTTCCTTTTACATCTGGAAACTTATTTTCCTGACTGCAGGGAAGGGTTGTGAAAGGAAGTGGTTCAGTAATCACAATCTAGTTGCTAAGAAAATACATGATTGTTCAGCTACTGGAGTCAGGCAAGAAGCCAGTGAGGCCAAAGCCACAGGTGCACTCTTTGTATGAGCCCCTGAAGTTTGCATGTTCTGCTCCAGAGAATCCATTTGGGACCATGTGTGTTCAACTCAAAAAAGCATCCTCTTACTCACAAGGGAAGCCTGAAAAACCAAATGGAGATGTCAGTCCAGATCCATCATCTTGGCTCGAAAATCAACACACAGCTCGTCCGTTATTTACTAGCAATGAAAGTAAATGGCATTGACCTCACATTTAGATAATAGATCATGACCAAGGAAATAAAGAATACAAATGCGGAATATGTTTTCTACAAAGAAATGAGCTTAGCTAGTCAGTGAAAGACATATGTAGTTTATTTATTTTTATTTTTTTTTAAGACAGAATCTAGCTATGTTGCCCTTGGTAGAGTGCCCATCACAACAACCTGAAATTATTGGGCTCAAGTGATTCTCTTGCCTCAGCCTCCCAAGTAACTGAGACTACAGGCATCCACCTCAATGCCTGGCTTTTTTTAATTAAAGTTGTCATTGTTGTTTAGCTGGCCTGGGCTGGGTTTGAACCTGCCAGCCTCCATGTAAGTGGCTGGTGCGGTAACCACTGTGCTACAAGAACCGAGCCAATATTAAAATATTTTTATAAGCAATTCTTAATGACTATTAAAAATATAAAGATAACTTTTAATTTAATGAATAATGCAAAACTGTAAAAAAAGCGAATCTCTAATTAAACTTACTTCTCTCTTTCTTTTTTATTCCAGAGCCTACAGACAGGCCACCTCTGCTGTTAGTTGCAAATTTTGAAACAATTGAGATGTTTTATCTTAATGGAAGTAAAATGGTAACGGTGAACTCAGTCAATGGAAATGAAATTCATACTCTGGATTTTATTTATAATGAAGACATGATTTGTTGGATTGAATCGAGAGAATCTTCAAATCAACTCAAATGTATTCAGATAACAAAAGCAGGAAGATTAACAGATGAATGGACAATAAATATTCTTCAATCCTTCCACAGTGAGTGTTTGCATTCAATATTATGTGTCACCCTTTAGGAATTACACTTACAGATGAGTAGGCTGGATTCTCAGATTTCTAACATAGCTTATGGCGGTTGGAAGGCTCTATATGCAAATTTGAATGCATTTAATTGTATTCACTGTACGTTTTGCATATGCAAACACATACACATACAGTTTCTCTATTTATGCAAGTAGTGAATTGTACAGTTAGTTGTAAGTCTTTATTTAATGCTTATTACAGTGTCACCTCCCTGGGAGTTGTGAAGTATCACTTAGTGGTAGCTCACAATGTGATAGCAAAGGTGAGATCTGTTTAAAAAAACAAAAAGCAGAATTGATAATTATAAATTCATCAACTATAGAGTTTGTTAAAAATACCTTGAAAACTTCTAGGTTTATGCTAATTGGTAGTAATTACTTGTGTTTGTTGACTTTTTTCAAGCAAATGAACATTTTGATACATCCTTCTCCAAGAAAATAACTTGCGATTTATGCCTCACTTTGATTTCTCATGTCAGAAATCTGACGAACTAAAAACCGTCCTCTTTTTGTGTATTCGTGAACTGAAATCCTCCTGTTACAAGTACACATGTGGACACACATGCATTTATTCTCTCCTTTCCCTATGCTTCCACTGTGACTACCTGGAAAAACTATATCCTTGAGAATTTCAACATGTGCCCATTTAACTTATGGCTTACAGAAAAGCAATTTTGTTTTTTTATAAATGCTACTACCATCAAAGTCTATGGATAAATGAAGAAAAATGTGTACAATCAAGTTAAGGACAAAAGAAGAGAGAGAAAATTTAATTTTCAAATGTAGATATTTAGCGATTTGATTTAATAATTGTATTTTATTAATTTTTGGATACACAATAAAATGGACCGGTTACTGATCCTTATTAAACATATAGAAATAGTACTATGTAAAAGTTGATAATTGTGATTAGATTGTGATAGAGTAATGGCAAAGATTGTAAAGCTGAAATATATAGGTATGATTTTGTATACTTAATTGACATGTTTAGCCAATAGAGTCTAATATTTTGAAGATCCTCTAGAAAGAATTGGGAAAGTCGTTTATTGTGACAATGCACCAAAATCTGAGAGAGCAGTAAATGTTTTAACAGTTCTATGAAGAAATAGTCTTTTATAATAAATAGGAAATAACAAGTAGTAGCTGTAAAAGGATCACTTCCTGGTGATAGGAATATTTCAGACACTGGCTCAGCCAGAAGTCGAACTGTTTGAACATGAGGACCAGTTGCTTATAATGATTACTTCATCTAATCCAGATGTATTTGTCCCCAGCAAATGAATACTGGGCAGTCAAATAGCTAAAATGCTCACTTAGTTGTCAGGAAAAATCATTTCCAAGTTTACTTAAGCAACATTTCCTCTGCATTTGATACGCCTTAACGCTAGTAGTAATCTCTTCTTTAACATATATCTTAAAAAGAACTATTTTCAAATAAATTCCTGGCAGGTTAAGCAATTGCAGATTAGAATATTTATAGAAAATGATCCATAACTTAGATAACATTTGATTTACAAAGCAATTCTTGACTAATCTAAAAATAGACTGATGTTTGTTAGATAATTGGCTGAAACACTGAATAGATTATTCATTTTGAACTATAAAAAATAAATGCACTGAAAATATTTTAATTAGAGTAAATAAATTTTGATGAAGTCAGGCTAAGCCATGCAATTACACAGTCACTTTAGAGAGAAGTGATTAAATGTGTGGCAGTCACTTACTGATGGGATGGGACAGGGCTATGGGCAGGGCTGGGCTCCTCTGCCAGGGCATGTAAGCCATGCCTTTTATCAACCTGTCACAGAAGAGCTGCCATTGACCATGACAATCCGTGAGTTGATAATGAAGTCTGAATATTCCTTAAATACATACAATCTGTCACACTATATAAGTGAAAATAATGAGCTAATAGAGGTCTACCTGAATCCCTGTCACTATCCAGTTTCCAGAGATATGTCTTTGGTTTCCCCCTTCTCTCTAGCCATTATTTTTTAGGTGCTTGTCTCTGTACTTATCTGAAGAGACCATTCTTTTTTGAAAAAAAAAGCAACTATAAAAGTCTTATTTTTCAAAGGATCACTAGGAGAAGAAAACCAACCATTATAGGCCAAACTGACTTTCTTTGAAAACTTACAGAATAATATTGTGGCAAATATTTTATTGTGATATATTTAAAATTCTTTGCAGGCCCCCTTTCATTGGATACCTACTGTTATCTCTGTAGAAGAAGCAAAAGAGAAAAGCCCTTTGGGTTTTATAACAGAGAAAATTCTAATTCAAAGCTCAGAAGTATCAGGCAAAGCAGAATGGGGTAAAAGAAGATAGAAATGGGATAGTTAAGTCTATTGCTCTTTCTTCTATGTTAGAAGGCAAATCTACTCCACATGACACTACCTAATATCTAAATTTCATTGACTATGCTAAGTGGCTATGTATAACAGAGCAGGATTATTCCCTTTTTATTCTTGGGGAAAATTAAGACTCTGAGAAGGTAAGTAACAGAGATGAGTGCAGGCTACAGGTTTGGGTCAGATTTCATAGTTTTTTTTAAATATCACATTCCCCTGGATATCAAGTTTTGGGAGCATTTTTCATTCTACCGAACCAAAATGATTAGACACACAAATATTAGTGACAGTGGTTCACAGGGACAAAGTCCTTCACTGGGAGAACATATAAAAGTCTTGAAAAGGAGGCAGTAAAGGTTGTGGGAACCTGGGTCATTTGAAAAGGCCCACCGAATGATTGGGATATGGTCCCCTTAGAGTTCTAACTTTGATATTTTGAATCACTCCTAAGCAATATTTTGAGAGAATGAAAGTGAGTGATAATATGCTCAACAACTTAAACAAGGAACATTGAGGACAATGCTGGAGATGATATTTCTTATTGAATTTTACTCTTATTTGTTTATTAATTCATAAATACCTAAATCATTTATACATTAATGCATTTATGGGGTACAGGTGCTGATTTTATATACAAATTGGAATGCTTCCATCAAACTGGTTAAGATAGCCTTTACCTCACTTACTTATTATTGTGTTACACTTAATAGATTTGACATGTACCCTTGCAATATGCACCAAAGGTGTGGTCCCAGATGCCGATCTTTAGCATTTTAGCCAGAAAGTTAAAGACCTTGGAGATAGTTTTGGCATTAATGTTTTATAAGCAAAATCAGTTTTCTAATAAAGTATTCACAGAAAGCACATTTGTAGCAGCTAATTATTTCCTCAAATTTTACTTGGAGAGCACTGTGGTAGGGACACAGATACCCAAAATAATGAAAATTATGGGATTGATAAAAGTGGTGATCTCCATCTGTTTCCTCAGGACAAAGTTCATGCAGATGATTGAGACAGATAAGAATATTTTCTGAGTTAACCATTATTAACAGTCGTCATCTCCCAGCTGGATGGTAGCTACATTCTGTTTCTATGTGTGATTTCTTTGATACTCTGAAAAATTTAAGTATCACATTTAATATTCTAAGATGAACTTAACCAGCTTCTCTTGATCCATTCATGGGCTCAGCTCCAGTCCAAGAGAGTATACCTGGCCCCAAAAAATAAATAAATAAAAGCATTGCATAGTCTTCGTGGATGTAGCTTCTGAGTTAACCTGCTTCACTGACTTCTATCTTCTTCTTTCTTTGCTTGTTTCAATGGAAACCTTAGACCATGTGACATTTGAACTTCTGCTTAATTACATCTTTGATTGGATGGTATTTGAATTTCACTTCTATCTTCTTTCTACCTGACTTTTTTTTCTCCCCAAGAGTTAGCAGCTCTCTAATAATCACATACTACTGAGAAATGCCATTTACTGAATGTTTATTTTGTTCATTAGGAATATTTACCTCGTTACTATCACTCATGATTATATGATGTGGATACTATTTATAATTGTCAGTTATGGATGAAAAATAAGCTTTAAAAAGTGAAATAAATTATGTCAGTCAATGAGAAGCTCATACCTCTTGACCTTTCTTGCTTCTCAACCTCCTTATTAGGCTAATTACTGCTTCACCAACACCCTCCTTAGAGGTGTGTCTGTACAAGAAAGGCCAGATTGTGTCCCTGTTATAAATGTAATCACAGTTTGGGACAAAAAGAAAATCCACCTAGAGCAATAAAAATGCCAGTCACAGATACTGGCCGCTTACATGGAGCCTGACTTTGAAGATGGTTATAGAACTCTGTAGCAACATCCTAAGATTCTTCAGTGGCAGATAATGAGGTAGAGGTCACTACAGAAACTTGGCATACCTTTCTTTAGAGAGCATGTGCTTAAATATTGAATTTTTAGGAGTTTTATTTTACAAATTGCCTTTCTTGATCTAATTGGTGAAAGTCATCTCACATTTTTAATTTGTCTTTTTATGATTGTGAGTGGACTTGTTCACGCCAATGTAGATTTGTATGTCAACTTCTGTCCTTACAACTCTGATAGGATGATCCTGATATTTCATTACTTAAAATCAGAATCTTTTAGTACCTTCCCATTTCTCTTAGGATAAAATGAAACTTCATCATTTGGCTTCATTGCAGGTAGTGACCTACCTTGCCTCTGACCTCCGACCCACATTTCCTATTCTACCTGAAAAGTAATCCTTACACATTTTAAATGCCCTTTGTTCTCTCATTTCCGTGTGTGTTCACAAGGACTGCCTCTTCACTGTAGAAGATATGTTCTCATTGCTTATAACCAAGTGTCTTTCACTCATTCTTTAATTTATCATGTCCTTTCCAAAAATTTTCCAGTTGAGTTTAGTAGCCCTTCCTGTGTGAACTGACGTCATCACAGCATACTTCATTATATTTTAGAAGAGTGAGTCTTTACCTGTAAGTTTCCCCCAAGGGAGTGACTTCTTTAGATTTAGGAGTGTTTGTCATATTCCTGTGTGTGTCAAAATGTTAACAAAAAGCCTATCAGTGTTAGAATAAATGTAGGTTGAGCAAATGAAAGTGGCCAGTCAAGTGTTAGGAGTTGATGCTCAGAGGAAAGAAGGTTTAATCCTAGGGAGCTGGTGTGCTGATAGACTATGCCAAGTCATGACCGGAGACATTCAGAAAACTTACCTACATGATGGCTGAGTAAGGTCTGGTCTGTATCTGGATGGCAGATATATCTTGGTGTGCATCTTGGTGTTTCTGATATATCGGGTCTGCTTTGCGACTACTCACTTTTATTTCACCATAGCCTCTGACTTCCCAGAATGTGCACTTAAACATTTATTTTGGGACCTAATCTTTATGAACATAGGAACAGTTTGATCCAAACCATTTTGGGCACCACCACCCCCCACCCCCTGCCACCAAGGCAGTTATAATTAAACAGGATTAGAGCCAAGCCTTTTACAATAGAAGTCAATTAATTTTTAGTGCAGGCATCGATGAAAACAGCAGTGTGGACTTTTTAACTCTTTTGTCCCCACATTCTAAGTGCATAGATGCTTCTATGTGAAGTTTTGCTATTTTTTGTAGGTTGTGGCTTCATAAACTAATGTCTGCACTGGAAGATACACTTCCCATCCTGATCCCATGTAGTTTGTTATTATCAAGACTCCAGATGCCTTTTAGGGTAAGAAATAAAGATCAGGGGCAGAGTGTTTGTGGTATTTCTTGACTTCTGAGAAACAATGTCAGCTACGTGAGAACTGGGAATTTGTGCTTTTCATTACTCACTAGAGATGAATCATGTTCAGCAATTGATTGCTTCTGGTTCCAGCATTCTGTTAGAAAGAGTTTAAGAACTGTTCAGCTCCTAGCTGAGAAGAACTGAAGAAGATATGATGATGATCATGTTAAATCTTATAAATTAATGAAATTTTTGAAGAAAGAATGCAGTAGACCCTCAGCATCCTTAGGTTCTGCATTCTCAAATAAACCACGGATCAAAAACATTTGGGGGAAAAACGCAATACAAAATAACAATACAATAATAAATATAATACAAATAAAAAATACAGCATAACAACTCTTTACGTAGCACTTACATTGTATTAGGTACTATAATCATCTAGAGATAATAGAAAGTACTGGGAGGACATGCATATGTTCTCTGCAGGCACAGAATGTCCTCAAATAGCATTATTTCCTTCACCATTATTTTGTTACAATGTTAAAGAGAGAAAAATAAGCAATCTCCAGAGGAGAGTACTTTCTGTGTGGAGTTAGCACATTCTCCTTCTCCCTGTGTCCATACGGGTTTTCTCTGGGTACTCCAGTTTCTTCTCACACCCCAAAGCTGTGCATGGTAGATGACTTGTTGTGTCTACATGGTCCCCATCAGAGTGAGCATGTGTGTGTGTGTGTGTGTGCGCGTGTGCGCGTGTCCCTGAGATGGAAGGGTGTTCTGTCCAGGGCTGGTTCATGCCTTTTGCACTGAGCTTTTGGAATAGTCTCTAGCCACCCACAACCCTGAAATGGAGTAAGTGTGTAAATGGTTCCCTTACATGTTTTTCTTAAACATATGTATATAGGTTACATTTATTTCAAAGTTAGAATTGTCTTAATCTTTACTTAGATTTGTGGTGGTGTTTTTGTGACCAGGAATGTGCTGTGGGAATTTAACTCTTGTTTATATCAGTTAGCCTATAGTCAGATAGGTTATTGTTAGATGTTGTTTCCCATAAAGTCACAGTTTCCATGAATCTATCAACATTCAGGCAGGGCTGGCTATACAATGTCACTTTACACAAGGGACATGAGCATCTTCAGATTTTGGTATTGGGTAGGTACGGGAGTGTCTGGGAGCAAATCTACCTGGACAACTCTATTTTCTTTTTGGCCTAGATTGCCCACTTCCCCCCAAAGGGGGGTTAGGACTATAGCAATTTAACTTTTTAGAATCCAAAATTTTTGATCAGCATAAATCGTGCGTAAGAACTTTGACTATAGTAACTTATTTTATATTATTCCCTAGAAACTGTCAACAACTCTACATGAGGATGCAATAAATATTTTTTTACTAAACTGCTGTATTATATGCAAATACATATTCTACTAAACTTTTTTACACTTCTGAAATCTTGTAAATCTTGTAAATCTTCTATTTAGCACATTTGTATGGAAACATAAAGAAGACTATTTTTCTGAAACATGGTTTTATTTGTGTATGAATGTGTAAAGCTAATTGATACAATGCATTCCTGATGAAATGTGGAATTTTAGTTTAATCAAGTCACAAAGATTGAAAGTCCCAAAGGGCAATGAAAACTAGGAAAGATATTAGCCTGAGAGCACATTTCCAGAAAACTTTCCTAATTCCCTTCTTGATACATATATTTAATGTGGAAGTTATTGGTATCAAATTATTTCTTAATTTTTCCATTAACACAGATGAATTTATATTTTGAAGTAACATGTGCTGATTTATACTCAGTACATTGATATAAAAAGAATCACAGAATGCTGAGTTAAGAAAGAAAATAAAAAATAAAAATAACACTAACAAGAACAAAAAACTTCTTAGCACTCTATTCTGCCCTAAATTTGTCTTTATTGTTACTTCAGTTGTCAGGCTGCAAAAACTATTATTATTTTATTGTCATTTGGCAGACAAGTTTGAAACTTGACATAGAAGAAATTAGAGATATGCTAAGCTTCAATTGTCTGTATTCATTTTTCTAACGCAGTTGTTAACACGTATTTCACACACATGCTAGACACAAACGTATTCCCCTCCAAATTGTGCTTGATGCTGTATGGAAAATTATTTCAGAATTTATTGTATTTTAAATTGTTATTGGGAAAGTTATTATTTTTGTCTCTATCCTCATATCTGCTTATTTCATTAATGTATTTTAATAATCAGTTAGTTTATAGTTCCACCAGCAGTGTAAAAGTGCTCCTTTTTCTCCACATCCGTGCCAGCATCTGCAGTTTTGAGATTTTGTGATGTGGGCCATTCTCACTGAACCATCAAAATTTTATAGTACCATTTCTTTAGATTCCTTGGGTCACCAGTTCTAAAAGACATTCTTAGAACAATGATTCTGTGGTCAAATGAGTTTGGGAATTTGATATATTACGTAACCTTATTATTACACATTTATAATGTCTTTGGCATATTGAAAATTGTGAGAATTCCTTTAGTAAAATGCCTATTTATCTTTGTTTAGTGCTGGATTTCCTTAATTTATTTGAGTATTGAATGCTTTATTGATATTTTAGTAGTGTATCTGTTTGTTTCTAAGGATGTGATATGAGTGTGTGTATGTGCCTATATACATATTAACATCCAACTATCTAATGCTTTCTGTTATTATTTTGAGAATATTATTTTAAAAGCCTCCTTTAGATTAGATCCTACCATTACTTTTTTATATATTGACTGTATCTGCAGCTGAACCTGAGCCTGTGTTTACCAGGAACTATACAATCTGACTTGAGCTTTTCCAACTGTGGCCCAGACAGTGAGGAGGTCCTCTGTGCACCAGTAGGGAGGCAGCTGCTTGGACCACTGCAGTCTTTCCAGGTCTTTTGAGGGAAGAAGATGGCCTTAGCTATGGGGAACAGCAAAGAGGACTAGAGCCTCACTAAGGTGAACAGATGGCAGCTAGAGACCGTCCAGCCACAGATGCTGCAATCCAAGCTACTGGAACCTAATTTGTTTCCAAGCAAGGAGCAGTTTGCTGGGGTGGACACTCCTGTCCATGTGATATTCAAGTGGCTCAGATGTATGCCATCTGTCAGTCCATCTACAAAGCCCTGAGGGCATATTGCTAGATATATGTGGATAAGGATTTTAAGAAGGAATCCTCATCCTAAATGACTGAACTCAATAGGTGGCTGATGCTGATAGCTGGGAATCCAAAATGTCTGGAGGCCGTCATGCCCATGCTCACCACCAGTCTGCATGAAGATCAGGGTTCATTTTCATAATAAACAAAGTTGTGGAATTTTAATGTTAAAAAAAGGAACAGAGTTTTTGTTTGTTTGTTTGTTTCTTTCTTTTTTTTTTTTTTTTTTTTTTTTTTGCTATTTCTTCCCAGAGGCTTAACTATTTGTAGTCTGTCCTCAGAGGGTTATAAGATCCAAACATCAAATGCCCTAAGATCCTAAGATCGTGGTGATGAAAAGAGAGAGTTGGAGCTTAGAGGGATTAAATTTGAAATAAAGATTTGGACATATGTGAAATAAATTCCAGGAAAGAGCCTAGCCTGAAAGATGATGTGTAGTTGAGGAGGGTAGCTGGAGTATATTCTAGAACTAGCTCTGAATTATTAAAGCCTGTATCGAGTAACTTTCAATTTAATTGATTTTAACAAATTTTCCATGAGTTACATAACGGCATGGTGACAGCTTCTTGATGGTAGAAGAGTAATGGTGTTATAGGTGGTGAAGCATTTTTTAAATGTTTATGAGTTATGTGGTTAGGTACAAAAATATATATATAGTGTTAGGGACACATTCACAGGCATCCTAGTTGTTAGAGAGATGGGATTTTGCGGTGGAGCCCTGTTAGTTTCCTAAACACTTCACAAAATTCAGGAAGCCTCAATCTCAGGTCTGTGCAATTCACTGTGCTTTGGTTCTGTGCTCTTCAAAAAATTTTAGGATTTTTCAGTGATGCTAGCAAGGAGTTTGTTAGGATCATTTATTTTGGTAATTGATCATTGAAACATCCAATCATTTATGCAAATTAACAAACTGAAGTTTTGACTCATATTAGTCTCCTGAAAGTCTGGCAAGCATGAAATAATTCCCCCAAACCTGATAATCCTTTGATGAACAACTCAAATAGAGTTCCTGAAATTGCAACACACTAATGGTTATATCTTGAATTTATGGTTGCAAACTTAGGTACAGAAATGTTTTAGTTTATGCTTAAAATACTTTTTAAGTCTTTAACATCTATTGACAACACTTACTTCATAAGGTTATATTAGCTGTCTTGTCAATTTTTTTATTTTATTATGAATAGTTATCTAGATATATTTAATTTTGCTAATTTAAAGTACAGGGTGAGCCAACAGTTACCCAGAAAGTCACCATATATACGCAAAATGGGAAGTTGTAGCTAAATGTATCTTTACTTAGAAAATATTTCATTACTAAATTTACAAAGAAGTACCCAAAATGTAAGGAATATGTTGTAATTATTTTGTAAAATGTAATAATGAATATATATAATTTCTATATAATATATAGAATTATATATATAATTTCTATATAATATATATTATATATTATAGCTATAATTTCCTATTCCCTATGTGTGATTGACTTTAGGGGAACTTTTGGGATACCTTGTCTTGTTTAAGAAGAAAGTGTCTGTCTATATATTTAATACAATTATTCAGTCCTATTTTACTAAAAAAAATAGGTAGTTATATGAAGTCTGACAAATAAGTTCAGAAACTTATCCTAGAAATAATGCTACATAGGGTGGCACCTGTGGCTCAAAGGAGTAGGGTGCCAGCCCCATATGCTGGAGGTGGTGGGTTTAAACCCAGCCCTGGCAAGAAAAAAAAAAAAAAAAAAAGAATGCTACATAGCTCATTGCTGAATATCACTGCAGTCACCTTCAAAGTAATTCCCTCAGGAAGCTATGCACCAGCGCCAGAGCCTCGTCCATCCTGCAAAGCAATTTTGGAAGTCATTTTATGAAATGGCCATCAAGCTCTTGTCATATTACCCGTGATGTTCTGAATGTCATCAACATGTCTTCTTTTCAAAATTTCTTTTATCTTTGGGTAAAGAAGTAAGTCATCAGGGGCCAGATTAGGTGAATAGGAAGGGTGTTACAATATAAGTATTTGTTTAGTCCCTAGATGCATGAGTTGTTGGCCAAGACTTTAAGAAGTAGATGAAATCCAATTAAGATTTTCCTAATGTTTCTCTATCAATGTTACTTGGTCGCTATGTTTCTTACAGTCAACCAACAATTATGATGCACCATTTGAGAAATTTTTGCAGTGTTTTCATCAGTTCTGCTCATTACTGGCTCCCCTGGCCTCTGTTCATCCATGGTGCATTCTCTCCCCTCAGAAAAATATTCCATCTGTTGGTACACTGCCATTTTCTTCATGGCATTGTCCCCATTACCTTGGACTAACATGTCCCAATTTCATTTCCACTCTTGCCAAGTTTGACAAGAAATTTATGAACGTTTGTTCATTGCTCTAATTCAAGCTCTGACATTCTTGCAACAGCACACAAAAACAGGCAACAACAATGAATGCCATTCAGCAGGACCCCGCCACATGTCAACATGAGCACAAGTGTGAGATACTGATATACCAAGTTATGAAACCTGATCTAGTTGTTTGTACCATGCTGCCAATATAAGCACGTGGTGGCATTTGTATTTCCAAAACTGAATGCTAGAAAAGGCCCTTTATGCTATTGATGAAGAGTAATTCTAATATTCTAACTTTTAAACAAAGTCATGTTTCAAAAAAATGCCCTTGAAATGTACTAGGAAATGTTAACTGGTAGTCTTAAAATCTTCAAACACAAAAAGTATTATTTCCAGAACCAAAGAAACTTCTATTTTAAATTTTTATATTGTTGAGAAAATACTATTTTGCTTACTGAAAACAAAATAAGAGTGATAGAACCTCCCTAGAATTTCCTTATGCCTTTGTATACTATTTGAACTTGTATGAACTGGTGAGAATAATTCATTATTTATATAAAATAGCTCACTTGGCTTTAAGATTTAATTTGGTTTTTATGTTATTTAAATATATGCTAATAATTTGTTTAGAGTTGTGAGAAGTAGATGAAATCCAATTTATTTTCTGTTTTCTAATTTCTTGTTAGAGAAGATTCATTGTATCTAAAAGACTAATTTTCCTGACATTAGTATATCAATCCAGGTTCTATGCAGCCAACAGAAAACTCACTACTTAAATCAGGAAGTGCTTTAATATAAGTATGCGCTGGAAACTGTTAGAGAGATGAAGAAGAGAATTCAAGAATGTGCCTTTGGAAATGATGCCCAGAACAATATAGTTCTTTAGAAGGCCTTTGCAGCTGCCTCTGAATACTCTAGAAACTGGGAATTGGACAACTATAGCTGCAATCCAAGAATTAGAAAGGCTTGTGAAGAAGCCACTGCCACTATTCTTGCAACCCACATTACTTTTGTCACTCAGGAAGCTGCATGGTGAAGACTGAAACACTTTCCAAGTAAATGTCTTGTTTCTAACCACCATGCTTTCCAACTGAAACAGTTATAATGAACACAAGGATGGTCTCATTCTCACTTCTGCTGGTGAATTTCTGAATTCACTTTGCTTAGTTAACAGAACAGTTATATTCTCAAGTGGGAATATAGTTTTAAGATTTCCAGTCTCTTAAAACTGAGAATAGAATAAGCTTGAGAGAGCCAAGCCAGAGTATCTAGTATAATTGGGTTTTTTTGTTTGTTTGTTTTTTGTTTTTTTTTTATTAAATCATAGCTGTGTACATTAATGCAATCTTAGGGTAAAGTGTGGTGTTTTCATATACAATTTGAAATGTTTTCCTCAAACTGGTTAACATAGCCTTCATGTCATTTTTTTAGTTATTGCGTTAAGACATTTATATTCTACTTTTAGAAAGAGTCACTTATACCCTTGTAAGATAAACCAGGTGTCACTTACCTAGAAATAGTATCAATTCTTTCTTTCTTAATAAAACCTTTTATTACTTTATTACTTCTTTTTTTTACTTTACCCTAATTATTTATGAGTATAGTAGAACAAGCATAGGACCTAATTGTGGTTAATATAGTGTTCCATTCTTCTTCTTAGAAATCTTAAGAATTCTTGTTTGGCTGACATGGCTGATGTGTGTGTGCGTGTGTGTGTATACACGCATGTGTGTGGCCAGTCCACTGCTTCATCGTGTAATTTTTATTCACAGTTATGTCACAATATGATTTCCACAATTTTATATATTTCCTTGGAATCATCAATTCACTTACGGAAAATACTATTATATTTTCTCCAAGGTGCCTCATTAGGCTCAGTCTATTATTTGCTACTCTCAAGTGATTTCAGGACTCTTCAAGTGTTTTATCTTCCTTCATGGCTATCAAAGAAAGGGTCACGTCTGGCAGAATGAAAGATTGCATCACTGAATTCAACTGACATCCAAATGCAGGTTTTGGAAATAGATGATCTTTCTCTTATTTGTCTTTTGTTATCTCTAAGAGAAATATTGAGTTGAATCTAGGGTTCTGAACAGGAGCCACTTTCAGTTAAATTTTTTTAAAAGAGATTTAAAAAAGAAAATAAAGATTTCCTTTAGCCTTTTCTCTGTATCAGATGTAAGTTTTACTGTCTCTTACAGCTTTAAGATTTGCTTTGCAAGAAGAATATCCCTGAGTAATTAGAACTATTATAGTTATCTCCACAGAGATTTGGGGCTTAAAGGAGGGCATTAAGATTGTGATTACTCATGCAAAATGCCATAGGGAGTTAGATCATGTACTTATATAATTTGTGCAAAATGTTTGTTGGTAAAATACAGATAATAGAGACGAAACGCTTTAATGTGTGAATTATGCAAATAATCATCTCAATGTTCAATTCTATTCTATGTGATTAGCCTGGGCTTTTATTTTTGGACATTCAATGTTGTCCATCATATACGGTGTAATATTCACACAAAATTGTATGGACTATTAGGATAACTATTTTCATAAATTCAAGCTCAATAATCTCCATTTTCTAACATTTTCTGCTTGAATTATATAAGTTAATAAATTCCTGTTTTATAGTTCACATTAAATGGGGAATCTGATTTATTTTTAATCATTATATAAAGTTTATAAAACTGGAAAATAGTTCTAGCTATACATGCAACATACACTTACATTTCTTAGAGCTTTTGGTTGAAACTTTTATAAGAAAAATTACTTTAAGATACTATTAGTATTGGTATTTTGTCTTGGCCAGAGATGAAGTGGTAGTACCCTACAAAGCCCAAGTTTTAAAAATAGGTATTTTTCGATCCAAGATTATACCTAAAAGGGGCTTTAAGCCATTATGGAATACGGATGCCTTATATACATCTCTTAAATTGTTATGATTGAGAATTATTTTGATAAGTTACTATTAGCAGTTATTTTATTTGTATACTTCAGTATTAGCTGAGTATTCTACAGTTCTGCTTCCTTTATCTTAAAAATATAAGTATATTCATTTGGAGTACCATAGAGCAAATCACCAGAAAAACAACTCTCCAATCCCCACTTGGACTATTCTTAGGCTACTTTGGGCAAAGAAACGTCTGAGGTAGAGGACTATGACCAGGTTATCGTAGGACTATCTAAAACCTGGATTTCCTCAATGTCCTTTCCTAATTTGTAGATAATATAACACCTTTAAGAATGCCTCAGTGTGACTATAAGAAACTATCTCTGCCCATGTCAAATTGAACAAATCATTTGGTAATTGGTTTTGATTGTTGGACTTGACTCTTTAAAAAAAGAAATCCAAAGGTATTTATTGATGTTTTCGAATGTATATGGCTCCAAGAGCGTGTACCATTTTATTACTCTTACGTAATTAATGCTGACAATAGGATAAATTTACTATCTAAAATGTTTGTCAATAGGAACATGGTGAAGGAAGCATCTTACAAAAATTTGGTCATTGTTGTTTGTTTGTTTGTTTTCTGCAATCACAACAGGACACAAATTATCACTGGGCTTTTGGTTGAAATTTCTTTTAGCACACTGGATCAACTGATACCATTGATCTAAATGAAGTTCTTTTTATTTACGGAATCAGTCTACTAAAATTATATCACTCCACTCTTTTCATCTCTTCTTCTACATTAGAAACTTGGTGATATATACAACATTTTTACAGTGGAATCAGGGGGAAACACACATCAATTTTTATTTGTTGTACTTCAGACTCTAGGCATATAATTTGAATAGATTAACATTTGTAAGAAATATTAGGAGTCATATTTCATTCTTCTGCATGTGGCTATTCAATTATCCCAGCACCATTTATTGAAGAGGGCTTTCTTTCTCTACTATAAGTTGTCTGCTTTGTTGAAGATCACTTGGTTGTAAGTAGATGTTTTTTATTTCCGCATTCTCTATTCAGTTCCTTTGGTCTATAGCTCTACTTTTACACCAGTACCATGCTGTTGGGTATCTAATAGCCTTGTACTCTAATCTGAAGTCAGGTAATGTGATGCTTTCAGATTTGTTCTTTTTCCTTAATATTACTTTGGGAACTTTTTTGCTTCCAAATGAAGCTTAGGATTGTTTTTAGATTTGTGAAGTATGACACTGGTATTTTAAAGAGAATTGCATTGAATCTATAAGTTATTTGTGGTAGCATGGACATTTAATGATTTTCATTCTACCAATCAGTGAACTTAAGATGTTTTTTCCATTTGTTTGTATTTATTGCAATTTCTTTCATCAGTGACATTTAATATTCCTTGTAGAGGAATAACTACCTCCTTAGTTATTAGGTATTTTATTTTCTTTGTAGCTATTATGAATGCTATCGAGTCCTTGATTTGACTCTCAGCTGGATTGTTATTAGTATGTAGAAATGCTACTGATTTCTGTACCTTGATTTTGTAACCCAAGACTGATGAGTTTATTTCTCATTTCCAGGAGGCTTTTGGTGGAGTTTTTAGGGTTTTCCAGATATAGGATCATAACATCAGCAAATGGATAGTTTGATCTCCTCTTTCTTGATTTGTATGCCTTTTATTTCTTTCTTTTGCCTGATTGCTCTGCCTAGGACTTCCAATGCTGTATTAAATAAAAGTGGTGACAGTGGGCACTCTTGTCTTGTTCTAACTCTTAGGCAAAAGGCTTTTAAATTGTCCCCATTAAACATGATGTTGGCTATGGGGATGTCATGTATGGTTTCTATAATGTTGGTGTATGTAACTTTTATGTCTAGAGTGTTATCATGAAAGACTACTGGATTTCACTAAATGCTCTTTCTGCATCTACTGAAATGACCACATGATCTTTGTTTTTGTTTTGATTTGTGTGGGGTATCATGTTTTTGATTTGCATGTGTAGAACTATTCTCACATCACTGGAATGAAACTCAATCATGGTGGCTTATATTTTTGATGTTTTGGTGAATTCAGTTTGGCAATATTTTTTGGAAGATTTTTATATCTATGTTCATAAGGGTTATTGATGTGTAGTTTTTCTTTTTATGTTTTGTCTTTTCCTGGCTTTGATATCAGGGTGAAATTAATTCCACAAAATGAGTTAATGAGGATTCCCACCTTTTTGGTGTTAAGGAAAAGTTTCCTATACAATAGGTTCTAGTTCTTCTTTGTAAATCTGATGTAATTCCACTGTTAATCCATCTTGCATGAGGCTTTTGTTTGTTGGGATAATTTTTATGTTACTACTTTAGTCTTGCTTCTCCTTTATTGGTCGGTTCAAGCTTGGGAGGTGGTGTGTGTTTCCAAGAATGTATTAATTTCTTCTAGGATTTCTAATTTGTTTTCACAGTATTCATGGATGATTTTTTTTTTTTAATTTCTCTGGCATCAGTTGTAATGTCTCCTTTTTCATTTCTGATTGATGTTATTTGGGTCCTTTCACTTCTATGTCTGGTTAATCTGGCTACTGGTTTGTCACTTTTGTTTATCTTTTCAAAGAACCCACTGATTATTTTATTGATCCTTTGTGTTATATTTTTGCTTTCCATTTTGTTTAGTTCAGCTCTGAGCAATGTTATTTCCTTGCTTGTGCTAGCTTTGGGTTTGAATTGTTCTTGTTTTTCTAGTTCCTTGAGATGTGACATTAGATTATTAATTTGCATTCTTTCTGTCTTTTTGATGTAAGCATTTAAGGCTATGAATCTTCCTTTAGGGCTGCTTTTTCAAAGTCTAGTAGATTTTGAAAGCTTGTGTTCCTTTGAGCATGCAGTTGGATAAATGTTTTGATGTCCATCTTAATTGGATCATTCAACAGCCATCAGGTTGTTCAATTTCCATGACTTTCTGTAGATTTGCATGTTTCTGTTAAAATTGATTTCTCATTTTATTCCACTGTGGTCTGAGAAGGCACGTAATATGATTTTTATTTTTCTGAGACTTATTTTATGGCATCAGATTCATTTGGAAAATGTAGCATTAGCTTACGAGAAGAATTTATACTCAGTAGGGTTTGGGTAGAAAGTTCTGTAAATATATGTTTGGTCTAGAGCTCTGTTTAAGTCCAGTGTTTCTGTATTCATTTTCTGCTTTGATGATCTATCAAGTTCTGCCAGTGGAATGATGAAATACCTGACAATTAAGATGCTGCTGTCTATTTCACTGCTAAGATCTAGAAGAGTTTCATGAAATTGGGACCTCTTGTGATAGGTGCATATATATTTAGGGTTATTGGGTCATCTTGTTCAATTGCTTCCTTTGCTGTTACATAATGACCATCTTTGACTTTTTTTTATATCATTATTGATTTAAAATCTATTTTATCTGATATGAGAATAGCCACATCTGCTCACTTTTGGTTTTCATTTGTGTGTAATATTTTTCTCCATCCCATTACCTTTAGTCTGTACAAGTTCTTGTGGTTTAGATGTGTTTCCTGGAGATAGCAAGTACTTGAACAATAATTTTCCATCCACTCAGCCAGCCTCTGTCTTTTAATTTGTGCATTTAGACCATTCATATTAAGTGTTAGTAATGATATGCAGGATGTTGTTCTGTTTACCATGTTGGGTGATAGCTTTTGTTTCATTTTTTTCTCTTGTGCTATGATTTCATAAGAGCTGTGAGCTTTAAATTCTGGGCACTTTTACACTGTTTGGTGTCTGTTTTATTTTTATATGCATAACTCACTTTGTAACATTTCCTGTAGGGCAGATCTAGCAGTGATAAATTCCCTTAATGTTTGCTTATCTTGGAAGGACTTCATTTCTCCTGCATTTCTGAAACTTAGTTTTTCAGTACGCAAAATTCTTGACTAGCAGTTATTCTGTTTAAGAAAACTAAAGATAAGAACTTATTCTCTCTGGCTCATAAGATTTATCTTGAGAAGTCTGCTGCTGTTAGTTTGATAGTTTTTCCTTTGTGAGGTCTTTGATGTTTTCTCCTCAGGACTCAGCAGTCCCTTCTTTATGTTGACTTTGCCCAGTGTAATAATTATATGCCTTGGTGATGTCCTTTTTGCAATGAATCTTGCAGATGTTTATTGAATCTTCCTGCATCTGAATTTCTAAGTCTCTGCCAAGTTCTGGGATATTTTTCCTCTATTTCTTCGTTTAGATTTTCCAGACCTTTTTCTTTTTCTTCTTCACTCCTGTGTATGCTGTTTTACATAGTCCCATATTTCTTTTGAACTGTACTCATTCCTTATTCTTTGTTCTTTATTTTTTAATTTGAATGGGCTGTCTTCAACCTCTGAAATTCTTTTTTCTGCTTGGTCTAGTGTATTCGTAAAATTTTCACTAGGGCAGCACCTGTGGCCCAAAGGAGTAGGGCAATGGCCCCATATGCCAGAGGTGGCGAGTTCAAATGCAGCTCTAGCCAAAAACTGCCAAATTCACTTAGTGAATTTTTTTTTCCAAAAGTTCTATTTTGTGTGTGTATCTCTTCCTTTAGTAAATTTTTTATTCAATTCCTGAATTGTTTTTCTGGTTTCTTTGAGTTGGTATTCTATTTTCTCTTTAATCTCATTTAGCTTTTTTTTCATCCATATTTAGAATTTTTTATCTGTCATTTCAGCATTTTCATTTTAGTTGGGCTCCATAGCCAACTAAATTGTATTCCTTTGGGGATATCATTCTACTCCAAATTTTGTACTTCCAGTGTATTCATGCTGATTCCTTTTCATCTGCAGTTTGTGTTGCTTCTTATTTTAGGATTTTCTTTTGTTTAGGTGGGGCTCCCCCCTGCTTACTCTTTGAGATGTATCTATTGCATATTTTGGGTAAGGCCTTATGGCTTTGTTTGTGGGTACTTTGGTGGGAAGGGACTAGAGTCTGAATAGAGCTAGATATCCTTACTGTGGTGGTTTTCTCAATTTTTAGTTATTTGTAGTCTGCAGCAGTGGTGTTCTATGTGTGTGGGCAGATTTCCTATCTCTTCTTGACAAGGGAAGATAAGGTCTGTGAAATCAGACCTTTTGCTAGCCCTGTGGTCTTCTTAACTGGGATGCTCAGTTTAATCTATAAAAAAATGGGTGGTAAGTGTGGTAAGAGTCAGCGATGCCCTGTATGATTGAGTCAGTAAATGCCATATGTGCCTGTATAAGTTGTCCTCCATGCCAATAGGTAACACTTGCTAGAAATAACCAGCTGTAGTAATGTTTTTTGTGGGGGGGGCCTGTAACCTTCCCTAGTTAATCAAGAGAAGCTCTTAAATGTGTCAAGCAGTGGACAAGATTCTGGAGTTCCCAGATCATTATTTTTTGTGCTCCACCTTGTGAGACCAGGCAAAGTTGGGTTAGGCAAGCCTGTGTCCAGGATCCACAAAGGCAAGCACGAGAGCTTTCTCAGTAGGTTTCAAGGGTCAGCTCCCAGGCCATTGGGTAAAGCCACCAAGGAGGGGATGAAGCATCCCACCAAGCCAAACAATCTGGTTGAGGGAGAGCAGCCATCTGGGATCCACAGACCAGCTGTCAAGGACAGGATTAGCACTTCACCTTCTTCCCTTGCCCCATGGTTCTCCTTCTGGCATCTGGTTTCAAGTAGCAGCCCAAACTATCTGAGCTTACCAGCTATGATCCCTCAGGCTAATCCAGCCTAAGATTGGAAGCACAGCTTTCCTATAGGATGAGGGGTGCTCTACAAGTGCAGTATATCTCAGATACCTCCTACACTATCTGTTTAGTTTTGGCAGCATGGGCTTCCTAACCTCCCAAGATTATTTCACAAATCTCCCTTGCCTGTGCCTCCTCTGAGCAACGCGATTGAATTCTGGGGATGTTGGATCCAGTCTGCATGCCTGTCTTCTGAACCCTGATGTTCAATCCCTGACTATACCAGGGATAAGTATGCTGGTCCTATGTTGCCCATGGAGTACTCAAGCAGACTTAGTGTCCCTCTCCTTCAGGATTTGCCTTTCTCTGCTGAAGCTGCCAGGCAAACAACACTGGGGAGGGTCAATAAGCAGGGAGCTCATAGTTTGAGCACCCTTCAGTCCACTCTGGATCTTTTAGAGGAAAAGCATGAGCCCTAATCTCTGTGGAAGCCTCTGTGTGATGGGTATACCATCAGAAGGGAAGCAGCCATTCCTGAGAGTCCTAGCTCAATTATCCCTTAAGAAACCCATGCCAACACATGTGGGAACTCCCACTTGGCAGCAGTGGGCAGGGAAAGTGAATATGAATGGAGTGAACATGAAGGAAGTGAATATGAATGGAGAAGAGTTGACACTCTGGCCCCTTTTATCCCCAGGGACTTTCCTGGTTTACTACACTCCCCTCTTCCATGAAGGTAGCCTATATTGGGTGTCCAACTCTGAGATCACACAGTTCCCTTAGGACTCCTGGGCTCTATAGTCTGGACAGAAGTTGGGAAAGTCTTTTGTGGGAAACAGTGATAAGAAACTTAAGGGATAAAGCTCCTTGGGAAAGACAAAGGCACACAACAGGTGAAGAAGTAGTTCCTCTGCCACCTCAGCTCAGGGCTAGGTTTAGAGGGAGTGACTTTGCTGGCAGCCTGGTTCTTTGTTCTCAAGAAGTTCTCAGTTCACTAGTGGCAGCAACTTCTGGACATGCAAGCATAAACTCAGCAGCCTCTTGAAAGCCTGTAGTCTGCCAAACATGTGAGGGGAGGAGAAACAAAACCCTGACCTACCCTTTCCATAGAACTCCAAGTACCTATGGGATTGATCTCTGCCAACAACTTGCTTATTCTGTTCTGCTTTGCAAATTCTTCCTGTGGAATCTCTGATAGGTTCTGGAACTTATTCCTCAGAATTACACCTCAGCTATGCCCACTCCCTACCCACCCCCATCTAAAACTATTTTCTTCCTTCTGAGATGATCTGGTGACCTGTTTCTAAGGCCATCTTGCCGCACACCTCTCCTGCCATCTTCGTTTTTGTACTCCTGTTTAGTCACTTGGAGGCAGCAGTTATCATTATTCCACAAGTGCATATGATGCTATTATTCCTCACACTGACGTTATTCATCCCAATTACTCATTCCTTGTATTTAATTGCCTTTTATAAAATTACTTATTTATATTAAATAATATAGGCCCTTTTTCTATACTTGTTTCCATGGAAAGAATAGTGACTTCTTAAATTTTATATCATGGGTAAAAGCAAGGAAAATATTGCTACTGATTAAGGAACAAAGAAGCTATAATTTAGCTAACTCCTTAACTCACCTCTTGGTGAAAGCATAGATTTTAAGCAAGAAGCTTTTGAGCAAAGGCTATTGTGAATATAGCAACAGTATCTATTTATGTAAATATATTTATGAATAGATATATGAAGAAATATCTCTGCTCATATGGGGTTTATATTCTAAAGTAGAGAGATAAGTAGTGAATTTGTCAGTGATGAATTCTACAAAGGAAATAAAATTAGGACAGTAGTAAAACTGATGGAGATGAGTGACTGTGTGTGAGTGTGTGTGTGTTTGTGTACAAATCAGAGAGTGAGTAATTTTCTTAAAATTTCCTAGTCAAGGGTGGCCTGTCTGAGAAACTGACATTTAGGAGATACCTGAATGAAGAAAGAGCACAAACCATGCACATAACCACCTCTGTGTTGTCCTGAATACAGAGAAAGATTACTCTGCAGGTTCAAGGAAACTAAAAAGGCCACTATGACTACAGTAGAGTAAGGGAGGTACAGTAAGAAAGCAAGAGCTTCAGGGGCCTTGGAGGCCACATTAATGACTTTGGCTTTATCATGAGAATAATGGGTCATTGGAAATTTTAAGTAGAGGAATGATATTTTTGGAAAATAAAAATACAAATTGAATATTTAGAGTAAATACTGTGTACTGAAACTAGGTGAAAGAAACGATAATAGAAATGCAAGCCTATTGCACCTCAGTTACTGAGTGGCCTTGGTGGCAAAATGTTATGAAAGAAATGCTGGATATGGTGCTTGACTTAAAATTGAGCTAAAGCTTAGCAAACTTAGATTGGTAAAGATGCTGAGGATGTACTTTTGAAGGCATTTGGCAGGAGAATAAATCCTAAAATCCTATCAATTTAAGACTTTTTCACTGGCAATTGACTATAACAGAACCCTGCCTAGAAGGAGGACTCATTTCTTCTTTGCTGTCGTGATATTACTTGTGTTTTACAAGAAAACACCCTGGTTTTTCTGTGAAAAATATTATATTTGGTCTAGAAAGGAAGTAGAGAGACCAATTAAGAGGCAATTGTAGCACATAGAGGGGAGAAGATTGTGTCTAAACAAGGAGAGTAATAGCAGACATGGAAAAAAAGTGGGTGGTTTCAGTTGGGTGCCTTATGATTTTTTTCTAGACTGAATAGAGGGTGAAGTAGGGAGGGAAAAATAGAATGAAGGATATGATTTATAGGTCAAATAAGAATATAAAGTTTGCCTATTAGGAAAAAGATACCTTTCTGTAAACTACGTTTTCTGTTGTAAAGGTAAGATTACCCTGGCATCTTTTCTGAGTAAGCGCATTCATCACAGGGAATAGATTAGTTGGTGCCTTGTGCTAGAGGAAAGAACTGGGAAATGGGGGAGCACCTGTGGCTTAAAGGAGTAGTGCGCCAGCCCCATATACCAGAAGTCGCAGGTTCAAACCCAGCCCTGGCCAAAAAAAAAAAAAAAAAGAATTGGGAAATGGTGGAGCAGTAAAGTGGAAGGAGGTACAAATCTCAGTCATTTGCGTCCCTTTCTTCCTACCAAAAAAACATAAGAGCATCCAAGGCACTATATACGCACCTGGCACTGACCCACCATCTCTTGCCAGAAAAACTTTCATCTTTAATTTTTTGGAAAGACATGCACAGGCTCTATGTAGATCTTTGTGACTACTGTCATTCAGAAATGTCCTTAATGCTCATTTTGACTACATTTCACCCACTTAAGAAACAGGATTGGAGCCTAGAAAAGATCAATCATTCATTGGATCTTCTTCCTTAAGGAAGAAGAAAGGGCTTTCTAATGTGCCAGAGTATTTTCCTTTAGATTAAGGAAGTGTCTGCTCACAGTATACCCTCATAGAATTTCTACATGTATAACGCCATTTTAATTATTGTACCAGACAGGTAGAGTCTTTGCTGAACTCAGTTTATTTAATATCATCTAGGGCTAAAGTTAATATATACTTCTTGAGAAAGATTATGGTGACACATTCAAGTAAAAATAAATTCAATTGTATCATCATTCACTGGGTACTTTCAAATATTCTAGCAAAGAAATGTGATATAAAACCTGTATGTTAATGTCCTACTGAAACCATTCAGGAGGCACATAAATCAAGAGAAACAGAATAGATTTCTTTACAATCTTAATATATTTTTTCACATCACATGTTGAGAGACAGTATTTGAAAATAAAAATGTTTAAAGATTTATAATATCAAGAACAAAAATGTGGACAAAAAGAATCTGTATTTGGAATTTTTCATATTTTCTGTGATACTTTCAAAAATCTCTGCTGTCATTCTTAGATCCTTCATCAGAACTAGAACTTCCATAGGTCCCTTTAAATATGATTACCCACTTCCTAGGTAAATGTGGCGAGTGTCTACCGCACAACCTCACTATTGCTTTGATACTCTGTGATGCTACTAAGTCTCCCTTCTGAAAATTGTAGTGTCTTCCTTATCACTTATCTTTATACTTTTTCCATTTATCTGAATAAAAGCCAGAGAGATCTTTTAAAAATGATAAACAGATATCTCATTTCCCATTTTGAAACTGTCTCCAGTGACTTTGTGTTAAGCACTGCAGACAAAACAGAGGTATTTATATTATACATGTTTTTCTTTGAAAGTCCACTCTACATACAATAAAGACTTTTTAAAAGTATTTGGTATTAACCCAAAATAAATAAAGAAAGATAAATGAGACATCTTTGTGACAATTTTGGACAACAGAACAGGTGACTGAATGATAAATGGATAAGATTTAATATGTCTCTGCTTTGCTAAGTGAGTGCAAGTGGGGTGCCCTGGTAATGATCCTCAGAAGGGTTCACATATTAGAGACCTTGGACAGCTCTATGGATGGAGGTGTCTAATGGGGCTAGAATAGCTTAGACACTGTTTTTTTGTTTGTTTGTTTGTTTGAGACAGAGCCTCAAGCTGTCCCCCTGGGTAGAGTACCCTGGCATAGCTCACAGCAACCTCCAACTCCTGGGCTCAAGTGAGTCTCCTGCCTCACCCTCTCAAGTAGCTGGGACCACAGGCGCCTGCCATAGCACCTGGCTATTGTTTGGTTGCAGCTGTCATTGTTGTTTTGGTGGGCCCGAGCTGGATTCGAACCTGCCACCTTAGGTGTATGTGGCTGATGCTTTAGCCACTTGAGCCACAGGCACCAAGCCAGACACTGTTTTGAGAATAGCTAGACCTCCCTAGATTGCCCACCCCAGTTTCCACAGCCAGGCAAGTTCTTATCTCCTATTTGGCAGAAAATGGGTTTTATTTGGAAGCTCTAATTACATAGACTAATAAAAGTAAGCCCTTGGACTGTGACTACAGAGCCAGCCAGTGTAGACTGGCATAGGAAGATGGCAGACAACAGAAAGATGTCAAAAGTAAATAATAATAACAGAAACCGGGATGAAATGCCAATGTGTTTTTCCATTTAAGGAGGAGATCTTTGGTATTCTCCTAGAATTATCCAATAGTAAATTATAACAAAGAGATAAATAATTGGAAGAAAGGGCAGTTAACTCCTTAAAATTTGAAAAGCTATTCAAGAAAAGAAGCAAAATGATATAATACTACTTTCTCACATATCAACAAAATTTTGTGCTGTCATAATTAAAGTACAAACACTGAATGTTAATACTATAGCATTTAGTTAATACTGAAATTAGCCTAAATTTGAGATTGTGAAGGGATGAGGACAGAGAAGGTGTGAATATGTGTGTGTGTAAGAGAGAAAGAGAGAGAGAGAAAGAAAGGGTATAGAGAAAAGAATCCAAGTCTTATATTATGATTAGATTAGAAATCAATAGTTTATAAGTAAATTTTAAAATGTTTAAAATAGTGGTAGAAGGAAGTTAGAACTGTGAAAGTAAATTCAATTGAGATATCTAAAAGAATAGAAAGAGACTAGAGGGGTACAGGGAACACTGCTATTTTTTACTATAAGCCTTGATGGGGGGGTTGATTTTTAAAATAATTCACATTTACTGTATGATAAAAATAAAATAAAATTTAAAACAATACAATCTCCTGGTTTGACAGTGTAATTATTATAAAATCCATCCCTTTACCACAGTTCACCTATCCCTTCCTATCTTTGCTGCTTCAACTTGTCTCCTTTGTTCACATTTTAGATGTAATATATCTCCTACCATCCCTGCTCGTCATTTTTAGAACATCCCAAACTCATTCCTTCTTGGAAGGCCTTATCCTCAAGTCTCTACATGGCTAGCATCTTCTTGTTATTCTCAGTTCAGTACAAATATCATCCTTCTCGGTTCCCTCTCTGGACGCCTTCTCTGACCAGTCACTCTCAGTCATCCTGTTTCATTTATAACACTAATATTATCTGACTCTGCCTTTCTTCCCTTCTTGGAAATGAGACTAAATAAGGGAACCAGGTCTTGGTTGTACCCAAATACAGTAGTTTCTGCATAGAACCACACTTTTTAAAAATAGAGCAGAAATTTTCAAGAAAAGTTATCTTGGCTCACTCCCCATAGCTCAGTGGTTAGGGCCACATACAATGGGGCTGGCAGGTTCAAATCTGGCCTGGGCATGCTAAATAACAACAAAAAAATAGCAGGGTGTTGTGGTAGGCACCTGTAGTCCCAGCTACTTGGGAGGCTGAGGCAAGAGAATCATTTAAATCCAAGACTTTGAGGTTGCTGTGAGCTATGATGCTTACAGCACTCTACTGAGACTGACATAGTAAGACTCTGTCTCAAAAAAAAAAAATTGTCTTTAAATTCACCAGGATCCTTTTCTGAAAATTTATGGAATATCCTCCAAGTTTTCAGCATTAGAGCTGTGCTATAAGTAATTTCAGCAATCCAAATCAGTTATTGATGTAGGCAGTCTAGTTTAGATGTCAGTCTAAAAATGATATTCATGTGTGGGGAAGCTACAAAATTCATCTTTACAAATTGCAGGGATTTGACTACTCCATTAGTTATCTATTGCTGCATAACCAATTACCCTAAGATTTAGTGGCTGAAGAACAGTAAACATTAATATCTCACAGTTCATGAATTAGAAATTCAGGAATGGCTTAGCTAGGTGATTCTGTCATAGAGTCTCTTGTGAGGTTGCAATGAAGACATTTGCCAGGACCAAGCATAATGGCCATGCCTATAATCCTAGCACTTTGGGAGGCTAAGGCAAGAGGATTGCTTAAGGACAAGAGTTTGTTTGAGATCAGCCTGCACAACCCGAGTGAAGCCCTCTCTCCATATATAAAAATGTAAAAATTATCCAGGTGTTGTGGTACGCACTTGTAGTCCTAGCTACTCAAGAAACTTGCCTGAGCCTAGGAGCTGGAGGCTGCAATGAGCTATTATCATGCCACTGTACTCTAGCCTAGATACAGACTAAGGCAAAATATCTAACCAAAAAAAAGAAAAAAAAAGAAAGAAAGAAAGAAAGCTGTTGGACAAGGATTGCAGGCATCTAGTGGCTTAAGAGGAGCTAGAAGACTGGGTTCCATGTTTGTGCTTTGGTTCTTGGCAGAAGGCCTCAGTTCCTTGCAACACAGGCCTCTGCATAGGGCTGCTCAAATGTCCTCATAGCCAGCAGCTAGCTTCCACCACAACAGTGATCCAAAATGAAAGAACAAAAGTGAAATTACAGTGCTTCTTATGACTTGCCCTCAGAAATTTTTAGAATACCTCCATCATTTCTCCCACCTACTGTTTAGTACAAAGGAGTCACAAAGGCGACATTCAGGAGAAGGAGAATGAAGCTTCCCCTCTTGACAGGAAGACTATCAAAGAACTTGTGTGGATATGGTAAAGCTGCCAGAAGGAATCAGGTGTCTTGTTTATTACTTACTTATTTTTTTTCTCTAGTACTACTCTCTAATAAGCACACACATCAAAGCAGTCAAAGATATAAACTAAAGGGCCGTCCTTTAGTTCACTCTGGGAAAAAACTAATATTCGTACCGCATGCACTGTCCTGGAATCCTAATGCTTGTTATCTTAATCTGACCACTTTGGAAGCTGGATGTTTTGTTTACTTAATATAGGCACAATGGCTTTTATCAAAGTTAGTTACCTTAAAAACACATTTTTTTCACAGTGCGCCAAAGAAGATGAAATATTTGGGAGTTTACCTAACAAAGGATGTGAAAGATCTCTATAAAGAGAACTATGAAACTCTAGGAAAAGAAATAACTGAAAATGTTAACAAATGGAAAAACATACCATGCTCATGGCTGGGAAG
>CAUYTI010018844.1:0-69445 GCA_963575145.1 Galago senegalensis | reverse complement strand
TGTGGTCCCAGCTACTTGGGAGGCAGAGGCAAGAGACTCGCTTGAGCCCAGGAGTTGGAGGTTGCTGTGAGCTGTAATGCCACGGCACTCTACCCAGGGGGACAGCTTGAGGCTCTGTCTCAAAAAAAAAAAAAAAAATTGACTAAGACAGACTTATATTCCCCTCAGATGGGCTAAACTGACAACAGGTGTCCTCTTGAGGGTGGACCACTAGGCATCCAGTTTCTGAGAGCATTTACTTTGGAAAACCTATAATTGCACATTTTTTTCTCTGCTCCACTGAGAGATACATTTTCTATTACCCAGGAATGACCTTTCCCAGGGCCTGGCATCATCCACCTTTCTGACATGGAGAGATCAAGAAAAATAGTGCCCTGGTGCCCCGTCTCTGTGGAAGAACAGAAGCCTAACATGACAAGGGCCATTCAGCAAACATCGGTGCGTAATCAGGGCGATGAACTGCTCCCTAACATCTTCCACTTGCCCACCCTCATTTTCGATTGTCCCCACCTTTTGCTTCTGCGGAGTAGAGTTTGATATCTCTACCCTGTTATAACAGCTTTGAATAAAATCCCCCTTGCTGTATTTAACTGGTGTTTGTTGCCATTTATCTTTTACAAAACTCAGATCTACATGAAGAAATAGTGTTGTAGTAGGAACAAATGGAGGTTAATAAAGTCAGTGTCTCTCATTCTTAACTAATCTGAGTGTAACTGTCGGAAGAGATGAAAGTCAATGTGTTGGGTGACTACAGCATGGGAATAAATGAATGAATAACACCAATTTTATAAGGAATGGAAAGCGGGGATTTCAAAGACTGTGTTCTAACTTTTCTGGATTATACTTGAAACAGTGCAGTGTTACTTGAAAATGGCTTCCTATTAGATGAAAATGTATACAGAAAATTATAGGGTAGCTACCAAAAATAGTAAAACAAGAAACATAAGTACTATGCTAATGAGAATATAAATGTAACTATATAAAATGCTCCATTAAAACCATAGAAATAAAAAAAAAAGATGAGGAATAAAAAGGACATAATGATAAATGGAATGAATAGAAAACATTTACAAGCCTGGTACATATTAATCACATCATATCAATAATCATTTTACATGAAAATATTTAAATGCACCAATTAAATGACAGAGATTAGAAGAGTAGATTAGAAAAAACATTATGTATCATTGACAGGGAACCTAATGTAAATGTAAAGACTCAGATGGGTTCAAATTACAGGACTGAACAAAGATATCCCATGCAAACACTAATCAACAAAAGCTTATTCATCTAAGAACTTACTGTTTACCCACAATTCTTAAGCTATAAATTTTTTATTTCCAAATAGTGTCAACAAAATATTTTATTGGTGGCCAGTTAAATTCTAGTGTAGTCAGAGTATCCTGTACTATTTCAGTTCTTTGAAGTTATTTGATACTATTTTGTCATTAAAAATATGCTCTGTATTGGTAAGTATACCATATATAGGTGCATGGTGGGCATGTGTGAGAACATAAAGGAAGTGGGGGGAGTGTGGACTTAATTAACTTCTCCAAAAAAGAACTGCCCCATCTCTATCTAAGACCTCAAAAAAGAAGAAAGGAAGGAAGGAAGGAAAGAAAGAAAGAAAAAAACTACAATGTACCCTTCAATTAGGTCCACAGTTGAAAAGCCACATATATCTTTCACTTTCTAAAAACTTAACTACTAGTAGCCTATTATTGACTGGAAGACCTACTGATAACACAGTCAATTAAAACATATTTTGTATATGTTCTTTATACTATACTCTACTCTTATGATAAAGTAAGCTGTAGAGAAGAAAATGTTGTTTGATAAATCATAAGGAAAAGGAAATATGTTTGCTACATATTAAGTGGAAGTGGATATTTATAACGAACTTTACCCTCACTATTTTTACATTGAGTAAACTGAAGGGGAGGAGAAAAATTGGATTTAGTTTTGCTAGTTAATCTTACAGAGGCATAAGAAGTGGAGGAGGTCTAATGGGAGGCAGGAGAGACAGGCACACTCCCTGTAACTTTTACTGGGGAAAAAAATGTACATATAAGTGGACCCACATAGTTTAGCCATACGTTGCAATTTAAAATAGTACACTATCTTTATGGCCAACCTGTATAGATTATCTTGAAAATATATACTATTGTTTACCCATACGTTATTTAAGCCATGATATTCATATGTATTCCATCTGAATACATTACTTTTAAACTTTTCATTTTTGAAAAATTTTAGACACATAATGAAGTCACAGAAATAATAAGAAAGCTCTTGTGTTCCCTTCACCCATCTTCCCCAGATAGAGAATCTTAAGTAATCAATGATCAAAGCCAGGAAACTAATATTGGCACAATGCTATTAATTCAACCATAGACCCTGGTCCTGGTGGAGCATCATGGTAGATGCCAGCTACTTGGGAAGTTGCTACAGTGGGATCACTTGAACCCAGAAGTTTATGTACTGTGAGCTAGGCTGAAGGTATAGTGCTATAGCCTACACAACAGAGTGAAAGTCTGTGTCAAAAAAAAATCACTACTTCTAGGTTCATGCACTTGTATAAGTCTATACTCTTACAACATGTATAGATTATTGCAATAGGTAGACAAGTATTACCTTATCACAGAGAAACTTCTTCATTTTCCCTCAGGATAATCACATCATCCCTCCAACCTTGGTAACTACCACTTGTCATTTTGATAATGTTATATAAATTTGTGACAATTGAACACACAGTTAACCAAGCTTACTACTTTGAAGTACTGAAAAGGCTGCATGAAAAAGTTAGACAAAGATGACTTGAACTTTTTGCCTACAAATCATGGCTCTTGCATCACAGCCATGTATCAGCTCACACAGCACTATCAGTGAGGGAGTTTCTAGCCAGTAAGCAAATAACTGTATTGGAACACCCTTCCTACTCACCTGGTCTTATCCCCCAGTGACTTTTTTCTTTACCCAAAGATAAAGGAAATATTGAAAAGAAGACATTTTGATGACATTCAGGATATCAAGGGTAATACAATCACAGTTGTAATGGCCATTCCAGGAAGAGTTCTAAATTGCTTTGAAGAGTGAACTAGCTGCTGGTACTGGGGGCATAGCTTCCCAAAGGGAGTACTTCAAAGGTGAGGTAAGCAGCACTTTTTCTTGAAGGAGTTTAAGAACTTATTTTTCAGAACAGATCTTTTTGTACTGGGTTCCCTAGTGTCAACGGCAATAAGAGAACCCATAAATAGTGGAACACAGGGGGTAGCATCAGAGATAAATTGGATATCAAGACCTCAACAGTCAAAAAGGCCATCATGGCAATCAGAGGGTAGCCACTTACAAGTATCTGTTATGTTAGCTAATAGATCACAGTGTTTATAAAAATAATATAAGTAAAATGATAACACAGATGTTGATTTGTCATATTGCTCAAAATAATCAAGAACAGTGAACTGAAGTAATTCGGTGGCACTCACTAAAACCTGCAATCCTTTTCATTATTCATAAGGTGTCACCTTGATGAAGCATTGAAAGAAATGTTTAAAAGCCTAGTGAAGAAGCCAATTTAGGAAAAGATGATTCAGGATTGTGGTGCCGTCTTTCAAGTGTGGTGTCTACTCTGCCAATGGCAAGTATAAATTGCTGTCTCCCAACAGATAGAGTGCATGAGTGTGGGAAGCAAAGCGCAGATCTAGGTGTAATCTCTCACCAGTAAGTTCAGTAACCCACTAGGAGGACTGGAACTGCCAGTCTCTACATCTTTAGGCTGTTAGGAACATTTGTCCTTAAGCCAAAGATCCTTCCTTGAGACAAATGAACCCTAAGTGCTTGCAAACCAAAGCTACAATGACTGCTAGTAAGTATTTTGGTCCCGTAGAGAAGGCAAAGAGGAGGTTGATTATTCTTGCAAAGGCAGCAGACCCCTATTACCATGAGGTGATGGAAGTGCTGTAATAATGAGGTCAGAGGATGTGTGTCTGGAACTCAAGGGCTTCGTGGGTATTCCTTTTCTGGTAACATTTGTACATGGACAATGTCAATAACTGTGGCATGACAGAGCAACCCAAAGAGAATTCAGATTCTTCAAAAATGAAGGAGGGTTAATGACCTGGGTAACATCATGGTCCAGTACCACCGGCTGAGGGACCAACCGGAGAGCCTAGAATGGGGGCAGAGGAAAGAGACAATGAACAGCAATTGTGGCCAAGGGAGCAACTGTGGTGTGGGCTGTGTCTTGTACCACTGCACTATTTGTAGTAAGTCTTGTCATTTCTACTCATTTATAAAGTACAATCAGCCGTCCCTTGAAGAATCCTGGCAGAACACACCAGACTGAGTACTGAGTGTGAAAATCTGAGCATCTCAGGAGATGCCCTGACACCACATAGTGGCTGTACCAGTGATGAACAAGAGTAAAAATCATAAAATAAATTGTACTAAAATACACACGTGAAAGAGAAAACTCAGGATTAATAAACAGCAAAGTCGAAACTGACAAAAAGGCATCATTAAGGAACAAAGAGCCAACTTTCAAAGTACTTTAATTGGTATCCACAGAGATATGTAAGAGGATATTGTATCTTTAAAAATATAAGAGGGTCATACAAGCAAGTCGAATACAATAAGTACAAGTTTGTTTGCTTTTTAAAGAATGATGAAATCAAACAAAAAAGGCTAAAATTAAAATATTTTTCCATAATACAAAGAAAAAAACTATAATTTTAAAAGATGGGTATGATGTTAAGAAATTTGTAGAATTTCAACAGAGGAAACAATCTATGATATTAGAGAAAAGCAAAGAAAGCTACAGATGACGAATTAAAACAAAGTATTCATAAGAAAGAGTTCCCAAGTTTAAAACTAGAGAAAAGGATTTTTCATGAACGTCTCTGCCAGGTAGAGAATAGGATAAACGAGAACGTACTGTCACCTGGGAACGTTGTGTGGAAATTTCAAAGATTAAAAGATAAAGAGAAGAAATTAAAGGCATTCAAAAGAATAGTGCAGTTATTGGCAAAGAAATCAAAACAAATTGTCATCAAAGAACCCACCAGCGGCATGGGGTCAATACACCATTATCTTCAAAGTTCTGAGGGAAAATGTTTTGGGATTCGGAATTTTCTATGCACCAAATTATAAATTAGGTAAACAAAAAATTAAACATATTGTTGTTTTCTTAAGGGCATTCAAATTTAACCCCCTCACATCCATTTAAAAGTAAAATTGCTCAAGCATGATCTTTAGCAAAACCAAGAAAAAAAAAGAAAAGAAAAATAGGATCAAAAAATTAATGCATTTAATGAAATATAAAAGATAGTACAAGAAATTGTACTAGATAACATTTCTGCCTCCATAGAAAACAAAATAATAATAATAGTAATAATAGTAATCAGTTTACTTTAAAACAATAAGTTGGCTTGGTGCCTGTGTCTCAAGTGGCTAAGGCACCAGAGACATACACCTAAGGTGGCAGTTCGAATCCAGCCCGGGCCCGCCAAACAACAATGACGGCTGCAACCAAAAAATAGCCATTGTGGTGGGTGCCTGTGGTCCCAACTACCTGGAAGGCTGAGGCAGGAGACTCGCTTGAGCCCAGGAGTTGGAGGTTGCTGTGAGCTGTGAGGCCACAGCACTCTACCCAGGCGGAAAGCTTGAGGCTCTGTCTCAAAAAAAACAAACAAAAAAAAAAAAAGTTAAAAAATTTTTTAAAAATTTTTTTTTTAAAAATTTCAAAATATTAAGCATAATACAGTTGTATAATTCCTTATTTACAATGATATAAATCTAAATCCTGTGATTTTTTACTTAGATCACTGGACCTTACGTGAAATTTTCCAGGGATTCATGACTAGAGGCTTTAAGTCTATTCAAAAAGGCGATGCTAATCCAGAAACAACCTACCAAATATATTTTTATTTGAGTGATAAAATGACACATATAATGAATCTATTAACCAGAAGGTCGATTAAAAATGTGTTTATGATGGCATTAAAATGCCACCTGCCTGCTTTCTGAGTATCCTCCTGGTAAAGAGAAATCAATGGGTCCTAGTCCTGCTGCTTGACACCTTTCCGCTGTTTCCTTTGTGTTTGGAGTGGGGTCTGGCATGCAATAATCTTTAAATAATCATTTCCTTGGTGACCAAATTAGATTAATTCTACCAATGAATCAAAAGGAAATTGTAGACATCAAAATGTAGCAAAAATTAAAAATACTTCCACAAGCCCATGAGTAGAATGGGAAAAGCCAAGGAATTAATGAACTTGAAGACATGTCAATCGAAATCACGCCGAAGCGCAAAGAGAAAAAAGTCAAAAACAGAATAAGACATCCAGGAACTGCATAATAATAAACAAGGAAACATACACATCACTGAAATTCCACAAGGAGAAGACAGAGATATTAGAGTAGTAGAAATATTTAAATAATTCATTAGCAAAAACTCTGGGAAATCAATTAGAGGTGACCAACCACAGATCCAAGAAGCCGAGATGCCAGAGAATAGAATAAGATAGAGAAGATAAGACAACAGACGAAAAAGAAACTATCCCAGGCACATTATATTCAAACCACTGGAGAAAAAAGTTCATGGAGAAAACCAGCAAGGTGGCCAGGGGTCACAGGGGAGGGCATTTCACGTACAGGTGAACAGGAAAGAATTACATAGACTTTTCATTTTAAAAAAACAGGTTAGAGGAGGGCACTGGACTAACGTCTTTAGAGTTCAGAAAGGAAAAGCTGAGAAGAAAAACTTTTATACCCAGAGAAAATATATTTCAGAAGTGAAGAAATAAAATTTTTCTTAAACAAAAACTGAGGGAATTCATCTCCAGCAGATCTCTAGACAAGAAATATTAAAGGAAATGAGGAAATTCTTCAGGAAGAAGGAATATGATGTAAGTCAGAACAGTGGTTGTATACAAATAAAAAAAATTATGTCTGAAAAGGAATACATTTCAAAAATATAATATTTCTTATAGTTGAGGGCTTTAAGAGAATATTTGCTCTGGAAACCCACAGCAATGTCTACAGATCTAATGACTGCCTATTCCTCATCAGAAACCCTGTTCTTTTTTAACATAGTAGTTAGGAGGACTGTCCACCCATTAAAATTAAATTAAAAGAAGAACTTTGACACAAACCTGATACTTTGCGAAAAATTATCTCACATTTGTTTACACTCCCAAATTTAAAAACTAGAACGATAAAAGCTTTTAGAAGAAAATATGGGATAAAATCTTTCTGACCTGTGATGAGACTTACAGTTCTTAGACCTGAAAACAAGAGCACAATCCATGAAAAAAAAAAATTGATGAAATGGATTCTGTAGGTGTTTTTCATTTCTTTACAAAGCCACTATTAAAATAGTGATGGAAAAAATTTTACACCTGCATAAATATCTTAAAATAACATCCGCAAAGCACCTGTATCTAGAATATATATAAAAAAACCCCTCAAAATCTAAGTAAAAGGAAACCATTGAAAAATGCATAAAATAATTGAAAAGACACTTGCTCAAATAGGATACACAGAGAGCAAATTGGCATATGAAAAATATACATCATCATTAGGACTGGGGGGACCTGCAAATTAAAACGTGGGTGGGACATCACTGCACAGTTATTTGAATGGCTAACAGAGCAATCCCCCTAATACTAGGGTGACCAGATTTTAACATCAGTAAGCGGGACAACATGGCTGGGGGGGGGCAGGGTCTGACAATAATGCAAACTTTGATAAGTAGTTCTCAATAATCACTTCTCAGCAATTATTTATTATTACAGTTTAACATTATAAAATAATAAAAATAATATAAAACTCATATTGTGGCGAAACCGCCACATGGTAGCCAAAAACCGTATAGTCCCTTCTTGTTCTCCCGCCCGTTTGTGCATTCTTTCCAAAAATCGGGACTTTTTTAAAATGCCATGAGACGCGGGACAAATTGTTGAAAAGCAGGGCTATCCCGCCAAAAGCGGGAAGTCTGGTCACCCTACCTAATACCAAAGAAGGAGAGAAGACACAGCCACTGGAAGCCTCGTAGGAGGATGCACGGATGCTAAAATACACCCCCTTTGGAAACCCCTTCTGTAGTTTCTTATAATGTTCTATGGACCCTTACAATATGGCCAGCAATCTACTTCAGGGTATTATTTTAGAAGAATAACTTATGTCCAAACAGAATCCTACATGTAAGTGTGTATGGTAGCTCTGTTCAAAAATGCCCGGGACTAGAAATGACCAAAGTATCCTTCAATGAATAGGTGTTGCTGACATGATGAAATTGAATCAATAACAAAAATAGACCAAATATTGTTATACCCAATAAGGGTATGTATCTAAAAAGTATTGTGCTAAATACAAGAATCCAGTCTGAGTATAATTCTAGTGTCTTCTAGAAGCTCATGACTGGGGAAGTCGGACTGGGATTATAAACCAGTGTAAGCATGAAGTGATGACTGGAGTGGTCAAACCACCCTGCTAATTTGTTGTAGCTACACGTATCTGTAAAGATGGTAAAACCTACAGAACTGTACACCAAAACAACCCTATTCAATGTATCATTTATTTATTACTTATCTACTTTAAAAAGTCACTTAAAAATACAACTAAGAGACTTATGAATAGGTGCAAATTGGCAAGTGGACCTGCTTTATCTGAAACTGTGTTTCCCCTGCAAGATTCCAAGTTAAAGTCAGTTAGAAAAGATTTATGTCAGATTTAAAATGAGGATGTGAAACAGAAGCTATTATGATACCCTGTAATTACTACTGCAGTCTGCCCTGGTGACCAGGGCAGGGGCAGCAGTGGGGTTCAGCTCACTCATGATCCCCTGTGCCAAACCCATTTCTTATTCCTGATTCTCCCCCGATGACCAACAGTGACAGGAGACCGACCACCAGAACTTTGTGTATAGTCCCTGATGTGAGCAGGCTGCCAGCTGCCTGCAGACTTCTTAACCTACAACTTTGTGCAGGTCACTTTGCTGTCGGCATCACTGGCTTCCCCTTTGGACCCATGAAGTCACCTCAGGATTCTGGACTTTGGTCTCCACCATAAGAACAAGAGTAGGATCGCCAGCTGTTAGGTGACCCAGCAGGGCAAAAATTAGTTTTCCCCAGATGAAGTCATTCAAATCCATCTGTCTCTGGCAGAACTGCCACCATCTGGTCGTAGACTATGAGTAAGAACAAAAGCCTGGCCCAGGTTCATGAAGGTTGTTTCCAACCCCTGTGTTTAAATTCGTTACACAGTACTTCCAGGGACAGAGATAACTGATACACCAGGGCTGTCCCGAAAGTGTCCAGCCATATTTCTCTTCAGTTTTCATACTACATGGCTGGATACTTTCCAGACTGATGTCATATTTGTTAACAATTCATTTTGTTTCTAATACTAGTTGCTACCCTTTATTGCAAAGCAACGACCTATGCCCCAGACCTTGGTACTTTATCCTGTACTTTACATGATTTATCATACATATTTAGCAAGAGGTGAAGAGGAGAATTCAATTAAATTGTCCTAGATTACTAAGGATCAGTTGCTACATCTGAAATTCAAACTCAGGACTCCAATATTGATTCTTTCCACTGAGCTCTTCTGCCTCTTCATTGCTTAAAAATAATTTAGAACACAGGATACATTTTTAATGAAAAAAATGTTATTTGGAAGGGGCTCCCTTCTGATTACAATTAGCGGTACCTGAACACTCAGACCTACACCCACCCCTTAGTGACAAGAGATTCATAAGATGGGTAAGGAATATGATCAATCAAAATGAGGTAGTTTGGTCAGATAACCCCCCAAGTAAATCAGCAGAACCTATACCATGCTCTATTTTATTTATGTTTTTTAATGCTCTATTTTAAAAGAAGAGAACCTCAAAAGGGAAGAATCACTCCTGCAGGGAAATTCTCTTATTTTGCACTCTCCCAGAACAACTTTTATTTAAATGACTGTACTTTTCATAAGAATTTTCATAGCTCTCTTCATTGTAACCTAAAGCTATATGTGGCAAACTATTTTTATAAATACGTTTTAGGAAGTACAAAATGTCTGCACCATAACAAACAACCTTTGACAACTCTCATTTTTTGTACATAATTTCTTTTGCTTACCTTGGGAACTTGGGAAGGCAATTAAGAAAAGGATGAAATATCCCCTGCTCTCTTTATATAGTTTCACAAAGGCAGAGTAAACTATCTGACATTTTCTGGCCTAGGAATCATTAAAAAGTTGCCACTTTGATGTGTGTACAGAAAAAAAGTTTCTCTAAGAATTGCTCACAGGATTTTGGATGAGCCAAAAGAGAAAAGACAGAAACTGACAGAGATAGGAGAAATCCCAAGTGGCTTGCGAGAAATTTAGAAAATGAGAATTCTCTATAATGCACAGTTCAAAATTTTTCATCAAGTATGATGACACTGTAATATTTTCCTTTATTGTTTCAATAATAAAGTTAGTAGGAAAAAGATGAATGCAGGCCAGGAGGCTGAGAACCAAGAGCAGATTTCTTAGGGATGCTCGCAAAGTAAAAGTATAAATAATTTCTTACAGAAATACATACATTTTGTATTTTGAGCTAAAATCCTACTTATATCATTTTTGTTCTGCCAATATTGTATTCTGGGAAGGAGAGACTTTGCTTCCATTTTATTTTTATAATAGGAACTGCACTTTCTTCTTGCAGATTTCACTGGGGATTGCAATCCAAAGACCATTTATCTCTCTCGCTGTTTAAAATGTCCTTAGCAGCTATCGCCCTGGTATAAAAGCCAGTTAAATTCAGAGTCTTTGTCAATTCTTCCAGTTAATTTTGGACCCTTGCCTTTTTAATATGCTGCTTGGAATACGAACGCTGGCCAAGAATTGCAATGTCTACATTCTCTTGTTAGAAATAAGAATGGGTTGTTATTTTTCTATATTTTAGCAAATGGTGAACCTTTTTATGTACAAAAAATACACATCATTACAACACCTCTCTTTACGAGGAAGAAAATTCTGCTGCTACGTGGCTCGAGTCCTTACGATTCCAACTACAGTATGTTTCTCTTCCAGTCACTGTCACCCCGCACTTTGTTCCTTTTCTGATTATATGAGTTGCTAATTTCTGTAAAAATACTGGAAGATCATTCACTAAAAAGAAGGGCAAACTCTGATACAAAGATCAATTTGGCCCATCAACCTTCTGCAAATATTGTTGAAATAAAAAAAAAAAGTGGCTTTGAGGTTTTATACATAAATTAGTTAAGTTTTATTTCCTTTATATCTGGTGAAATGATCATTTTTAATGAGATGTTTAGATTTTTTGAAAAGGAAAAAGAATTATTATCAGTTCCTGGACTAAAGTAATAAAATTATGAAGATCATGAAAAAAAAGAAGGGAAAAATAATAAAAATTTAGCTCAAACTATGCTAATAGAAACTGGTGATTTATCAAAGAAGGAGGAAAAAGTGACATTCTATGGCCAATATTACACACACACAGCATTTCAGTTGGATGCTATATATATGTTAATTATTGTATTATTTAAATGCCATAAATTGCTTATTCATTATGGAAACAAATACATAACTATTGTTTTATTATAATAACTAAATTAATAAGAATAATGGCAGAGTGATAACAGACCTAAGTGGTCTAGGAAATGGACTTTTAAGAAAAACTGCTACAGATTCATAGATAAGATTTAATAAATATCATATTTCAAGTAATTCATTCATGTTTAATGAATTTTTAAATGTAATTGTATATGGACCAACCTAGTCAAAATATTTTACTTTTAAATTATTATTACTTTTGAAGTTGCATCTACAAAAATGGCATTTTAGTCCTTATGTCTATGAATTCAGAACCTGCATCATTATTTCCAAGGTCTAAAACGTATTTGCAAAGATGATTGTATAGGCCGTGGTGATATAATAACAAAGAACCTTTCTGAGGGTTGGAAGAAAGAATTCTGTCCTATATTCTCCCACTAACTACCTTTGGGATCTTTGGAAATTCAAAAGAACTTGGGCAACATTTTCCTTTTCAGTAAGAAGAGGAAATTTGACTAAATTGTTTCTAAGTCTGTCTTAAGTTTAAAAATAGAAAGCCCATCACTGGTGACTCTTCCCGGTAGGTAAGACCCATTACAGCTCCTGCTGTATTTATTGCAAGTCGTGTCAGAGGGAAGGAGCCCCGTCAGTTGCTGTCCTATACACCCCAGAGCCTGGCTTGCTGCCTAAAGCACCATAGGAAGGGCACTCTGAACAAACTGGCTGAGTAAATGAACATGAAGGAATGCATGGATGTGTTTTCTCCTGAGTTACAGCTTTCTTGTCGTGAAATGATCTGCACTGGTGAGGATTTCTCTCTGTGGTTTAATATTGTTCTGATTATTCTCATTAGAATCAGAACGCTTATGCTGCCAGTTATGTGAATAAAAAAAACAATGCACCAGTAATTTTCTTTGCTGATTTGATGGGGGTCACCTTGATTTGCCTGACCCTTACTCATGAGCTTCAAAATTCCAAGAAAAAGGTATTCGGCTTAAGAAATAGAATATTATTTAAAACTTATGGAAAATTTGGAAATATTTTTCTCCAACAAAGTGAACTAGACTAAGCTTCCTGCTGAGAACCCCAGACAAAGTGTTAACCTGACCTGGGCCTTCCCAGGCTATGAAGAGCCCAGCCTGCTCTGGCAGGAGATGGAAACCCAAAGAGAATCCTTTTCAGTTCTGAAACAAACTGCTGCAACCTGTGAGCATGACCTGCATGTTTCAGGGCTCCGTGTGATCAGTAGGATAAAAGTTCAAATTCAGAGTCAACCAATGTGGGGCTCTGCTAAATGCCCACATTCTGGTTAGGACCTGAAAGGCTGTACCCCAGAAACAGAAGTGAACCAACTCTACTCCCCACCTTATTCCTCAGCTCCCAACATTGGGGTTAGGAGATCACAGACGGCCAGTGTCCCAGATGTGCATGACTGCAGGAAAGGCAAATCTCCTCTGAAAGAAGCCAAGGTTATTCTAGGTTAACACAACTTTGTCAAATGTAATGGTTGGCACCTACGAGAATCAAACAAGTAGCAATTTTTGTTTGTTTCCCAGGGCAAAGTCACTCTTTATCTGTGAGAAGGGACAGAGAAAGGGGCTTCAAGGAGGGTGGGGGAAACCCCGGCCTGCTAAATAAGGAAGTCTGGAGGGCCTATGGGAACATTGGACAGTTGGATCGACTTTCAGTAACTCTGGCCAATAAAGGGAAAAGAAGGTGGGTACCATAGGTAACCAACGAGCAACAGAAAGGGACAGTAAGCAATGACCAAGGGGAAAGAACGATGATGCCTAGAGGCGCATAGAGACCAAGGAAAGGGCTACACGCAATTTCAAACTGAGAGGAAAATTATATTTATGTGCCCACCCTGCCTACATGCTCCCCCTCTTCTTTCTCATGCGAGGTACCCACTTCTATCTCTCTCTGGAAGTACCCCAAGCTTACTCTTCATTCTTAAATAAAATTTCTCTTTGTTGTACTAGAATCTGAGTGTGGTGCTCTAGTTTGACTTTTAGACTATACCCAGTGACTCTTTCCATTTGGGCTGGGCCTTGGTTAAACTTCCTAGTTCTGCTGAGTAATCAAACCAAGTCGAGGGGTTCGGGGGGGCTGGGACTTCCCACCTGCTGCAATCCTCCTTATAACAGATTTTACCTCCATACAAATTTCCAGGCTTATTTTGTTCCCTAGTCTTTTGTATGCAATTTATTCAGAGCATAAGTGAATTGTAATCATTCTGGTTGGAAACACTAGGAATTTTCAAGAAAGCTGTTGGAGCTACAGTTTAAAAAAGGAAAAATTCTACTGCTGTTCTGCTGTGACCACATTTTTGTTATTGCTGAAGTAAAATGGCATTCCTGGGGGAATTGTTTTCTTTCTCCCTGAATATTGGCATAATTAAAATTGATATAGTTGGAGCGTCCTGTCTCATACAGCTGTGATTTATTTCTACTAACAATTGTAAATAGTGTAATGATGACTGAGGAGAGAAATCTTATACATTTAATTTTTTAAAGTATATGCCCCTGGTATTTTAATATCATACTTGGGGAACTATTGTGTAGCCAGTAGGTCATATACAGAATGTCGATTTGCTCTTTATTTAATCTTAAATGTACACAGCAGCAGGTAATGAAATGTGTCTTTTCTTCCAAAAGAATTTCTAAAATATTAATATTAAATCTCAATCTTGTTTTCCCTACTTTAAGCACAAAATTCCACATTAACGGACGTTAGAGTGATGTTACAGAAAAATGTTGCAGACACATTGGCTTACCAGAATCTAACTAACAGAATCAAATTCCCAAAGGATGTGAGGCCTTTGGGAGCTGATTATCGCAGGAGAGCAGAGTCTTCACGAACGGGATTAGTGCTTTTGGAGAGGAGTCCGCAGAGAGCACCTCAGGCTCTGTTCTGCACCGTGTGAGAGAAGACCGCCACCTGCCAACCGAGAAGCAGGCCTCTCTCACTCTGCTGTGCATTGAGCCTGGACCATGAGAAGCAACTACGGAACTAGAAGTCACTGTCTGTGGTTTAAGCCACCCGTCTGTGGTATATTTATTGCAGCAGCCCGGGCTGACTCAGACACTAAGCATGTGATACATGTTTATTCATCGAACCCTCCCAGTAGCAGCATGAGAGGGAATAGTTCCATCACTAACAGTGTCCCTTCAGTTGCCTTTTCTGTATTAGCACAATAAAACATCACAACTGTCAAATAGTAATTAACTGCCAATACTTCGTTTTGTAGATGAGGTCCACGACAGTTAGTTCACCAAATGAAGGCCCTTCAGAGGTGCTGACAGGGCTGGTGGGTGAAAGGATCACGTCCATCATTCCATCCCTGGCTGGGGGCCAGTATGCAGCTCACCAGCTCTCCTGCTCTCTTGTCCCCATTCGGCCTTTATCACTTACCCTCCCACTGTCCCTTTTTTACTCTCCTTTTTTTCTCCTTTCACTACTGCTTTTTCTCTGTCTCTTCCAATCAACCTGAAAGTGGACTAACATTTGAGTCTTTTTGATAATGTCTTGACTCATAGAGAGGTGGTCAGCTCTCTTTCTAGAACACAAATATACAGATTTTAATCTCCTATTAAACTACGTATACCCTTTCTCCATTATTGTTAATTAATATTTACACACAAACACACAACTCAGGCAAACTAATTTACTAACAAATAAACAATTAACCAAAATTTAGTCAATTTTCTTCAAAATATTAAGTAACTACAAGGATTATCTAAGTATCAACTTCAATCAGTACTGACAGAACCTGTTTAAAATGCTTTTTACATGTTAGTCTCATAAAACATTAATTAAAAATTCACTTTAACATAGCATTTGATAAAATATATACTTTACTGCATTTTGTAAGAACATCTCAATTATTGAGAGTAACTTAGATACAAAATTTCATTTATATTTCATTAAAAGTATTTAATGTTTCTTCAATTAGTTATATTCTTTTTGTTACTTTACAGCAGCCAAATGGCCATAGGTGATACTTAATTCCAAGGAATGCCAGTAAGGTTCATTTGACTGTAGTAGATATTCAAAGACTTACTATAGACGTGATGTAGTACGACCCAGCTAAAGCCTGATTATCACTTGTAGTCAAAGCATGGAGTCAACAAATGTTATAATATAAATTTACTATCTATTATGTTAATTAGGTTTAGTTCATTTGACTATCTGCTTCATACTTGTCTAAATATGGCACATTTTGAAAGATGTTGATGCTATGAGAAAAGGCATGGTTATTGAATGGTGTTCTTTTCTAGTCCAGAAAATAATTTTAAAGTGCCAAGTCTTAAAAAGTAGGATGCACAGGTCTTTTGAAAATGCCTATCTCTTGTGAACTATCTTCTACTAAGCAGTACTTTGTCACAAAGAAAACAATCTTCTCTTTTTTTAATATACTAACGTCACATCCAGTTGATCCATATTCAACGTGAGAAAGGCAGCAACAGAGTCAGCAGGAAGCTAGGTTTTAATGGATTTTTTTAAAGGATAATTCTTTGTAAGTAAACAGCTTATTTCTCAAAACTAAGCAGAAGGAGGAAGCCTTATAGTTGGTGCACATATGACAAGAGACAGCTGAACTAATCAGAGATTCAAGGCCGTGGCCATTTAACACATGTTAAAGATTATATATCACATTCTGCATCTTCATATGGAGTATTTTCAAAGAACCATGCACCAAACAGAAACAGAAAAAACAGCTGTGTGGAATGAATAGAATTAAAACAACCACCAAAAGTATAAACTGTGAGGCATGTTTGATGTGACTGTCATGGTCACCCGTGTGTGCACAGGCCCGGGCTCACACACAAGATACCAACTAAAGACATGAAAAACCTTCCAAAGAAGATAGAGTAAAAATCAATATATTGTTTAAATACTCAAAAATGGACATGGTTATGACCACACTAGATCTTCATGTCATATTATCATATTATCAGTGTGACATAGCAGCTACATGGTCTTGGTCCATGCCACCTACCTCTTCAGCTCTCAGAGTATGTTATCCCCTCCACGTCCCTCTTACAGGAAGGATTGGCTGATGTTATATTATATCCTATAAAGTTAAGTTAGAAATAAACATATTCAGCACTGAGCACACTCAGTCTGAATTTTCTAAAAAATTAAATAATATCTCAGGTAGAAGACTTTATTAAATTTTAGAACTATTGCACCAGGTGGTGTTCTATATGAAATTAATTTCTCTGTTATTGATTTGAGGCTTATCAGGGTAAAGTTTGACAGGTGAGCAGAATGAAGTGCTCACCCTCACCTCCCCACCTCCCAAATAAACATGAACAGTTCAAGAATTTTTAAAGCGATGGTCTTTGAAAGGAGAATTTTCTTTGAAGTAAATACAACTTGGACAAAAATATATTTAGAAAAACTTATACAGATTTACTTATTTTAAAATGCTAAGTGCTAAAATATTCACATAGAATTATGTTTTATTAACATTTCCAGACCATTTCTAACATAATGGAAAATATCACTTTTGAAATAATAGGCAAAGAGATTAAAATATGAGGTCTGACAATTAAGTTCCAGTTCCGACAATTAAGTTTGTGAACCTGCCACCTTGCTCCTACATTGACAGCCCTGTAGAAACAACTCTGTAAGTAACCTCTGGTACATCAGGGTCTCCCAGCTGTGCCCATGCTGACCTTTGGCCGTGTCTTGCTGAGTGCCATTCATCACTGTTTCTGTGTGTTTTGTGCTATATGACTACCGCTCTGATGGTCATTCCAGAGAAAGAGTTCCAAGATCTCGTCCAAGGGTGGACTAAGTTCTGGCATCTCATCCAAGGGTGGACTAAGTGCGTAGCTTCCCGAGGGGAGGGCTTTACAGGTGACCATGGTGACACTCAGCAGTGAGGAACATGGCACTTTTTCTAGGATGAGTTCTTGAACTCAATTATTAGATCTAGCGAGCATTTAAGCTGCTTCGGGGAAGATGGGCAAGACAATCGTTGGAGAATAATATTTGCATTTTCCTAATGTTGAGAGTAAGAATATTTCATTGCTAATTTCCTTTTTTAATTCCCAATTTTTATAAAATTCTAAGTGTCCCATGTCTTAAAAAGACATGTTATCCTATTTTGTCTTGTTTAATAAATTAGCACATATCTATACTTTGAAATAAACTTCATGCAGGTTTATAATATAGTAGAGAGACATCTTTGGTAATTCATACAATAAAATAAGAAAGACTATTCATCCTACACTATTTCCTAATTTTACTAATTAGAGTTAATGTACCTGTCTGTGGATTTGATCTTTAAAGTCAGGGTCTGCTCAATCCTTTAATCTCATAACTGCTTAGAGTTTTTAGAATTAATGTTAAAATATTGCCTCTGAAATACTTTATTCTTTAATTTAAAAACTTATTATAAACTGGCTTTAAACAATGATATTTTAGCTCCATTAAATTATATTTTTATCTCCATGGCTTCTATCATTATTTCTCCTGTATCATTTCTGATTGAGGATATTAGAGATTTTACTTTTATGTTTCTAGGTTTATTGATTTTATTTTTTTTGAAAAATCGACTTTTTGTTTTGTTAATTTTCTCAATAACTCTTGTGTTTTCAATTTCATTAATCTCCGATTTAATTTTGGTGATTTCTTTTCTTCTGCTGGGTTTGGGATTAGATTGTTCTTCTTTTTCCAATTCCATAAGATGGAATAAGAGTTTGTTGATGCACTCTCTTTCTGGTTTTTGAATGTAGGCATCTTATATGATACATTCCCTTCTTAAGACTGTTTTTGCTGTATCCCACAAGTTTTGGTAACTTGTGTCTTCACTGTTGTTATGCTTGAGGAATTTAATGATTTCCTTATTTATCTCTTCCTGAGCCAAACCATCATTCAGCATAAGATTGTTTAATTTCCAAGTCTTTGTGTGGGGATGAATGTTTTTGTTGGAGTTGCATTCCATCTATATTGCCTTGTAGTCTGAGAAGGTACCACTGGGCAAGGAATGTGAATAGAAACTTCTCTAAAGAAGATAGACAAATGGCTAACAAACATGAAAAAATGCTCATTGTCCCTAATTATCAGAGAAATGCAAATAAAAACTACCTGGAGATATTACCTTACCCCAGTGGGAATGACTCACATCATAAAGTCTCAAATCTGCACATTCTGACATGGATATAGAGAGAAGAGAATACTTTCAACTGCTGGTGGGGCTACAAACTAATAAAACCTGTTCAGAAGGAAGTATGGAGAATCCTCAAAGAACTCAAATTAGACATCCCATTTGATCCTGTAATCTCACTACTAGGTATCTATCCAGAAGGAAAAAAAAATCCTTTTATCATAAGGACATTTGCACCTTTTTATCCAGCTCAATTTACAATCACCAAAATGTAGAAACAGCCTAAATGCCCACCAACCCAAGAATGGATTAAAAAGCTGTGGTATATATATACCATGGCATATTATTCAACCACTAAAAAAGATGGAGACTTTACAATCTTCTATATTAACCTGGATGGAGGTAGAACACATTCTTCTTAGTAAAGCATCATAAGAATGGAGAAGCAAGAATCCAATGTACTCAATTATAATGAGAGAAGATACCCAAAAATGGTGAGGTCTAGGAGAACAGGTCTTCTCAAGGAGACCACAAGAATACACATGTGGGTTCCCCTCCACGGTGACTCAACTCTTGGGAATTTGTAAACTTAACTTCCTGGAACTTGGAAATTTCCAAGTTCTGTGAAATCCTGTTATTCTGTAGGGGCTGGAATAACATCTCCCGCTTGATTCAAACTGGCCAATGAGAAGGGTACCTGTGGGGTGGAACTTTTTGACTGTTAATAAAAAGGAAAAGACCAAGCAAGTCAGGAAGAGGTGGCCATTTGGAATTCTTCTATGCCGTAAACTTCCGGCTGGTGAATAAAGCCCTTCCTCCTATAAATGTGGTGTTTGGGTGCTTTTTCTCTCCGTTGGGCCTCATCTTCCTGCAACAATAATATGAAGGCAGTAGATGAACTAATACAGGGGAGTAGGGGAATAAGCAAATGGGAAGAGGGGAGGAGGAAGAGGGATGGAGAGGGAGGAGGAGGGAGGGAGAGGGTCACAGGGTATATGGCACACCTCTTGGGAACTGGACACAATTATAAGAGGGATTTTACCTAATAAATGTAATCAGTGTAACCTGATTCTTTGTACCCTCAATGAATCCCAAACAATAAAAATAAAATAAAATAAATTCTATCTTTTTAGTTGTAGTCAATTGTTATCATGTGAACTGGTACTTTTCATTCCTTTTTGTTCCCTTCTCACATTTCAACATTTTCTCTTCTTCTAATGGTTATTTCTATAATAGGAACAGATCAGTTGTCCAGCAAAAGACAGCAGTGTATTCCTTAATTAGCATGACAATGTTCCAGATAAGACAGGCTAGAGGGATCCTCCTCTCAACTCTCAGAGAGGTTCATTTCTATTTACCGTTTCACATCCAGTCTCAAAACATTCATTTTTGACCATAAATCAGCAAGGTATTTTCTATAATAAGACTCATTAGCATCATACATGTTATGATGAAAGATGAATAAAAAACTACTTTCTGCTCAAGCCAGAAAGATTTAGTCCAAAATTTGTCATCACCTGTATTAATCTTCTCAGACTGCCATAACGATACACCATAGACTAGTGTCTTAAACAGTAAAAATGTTTAATGTTTTAGGAGGCTAGCAGTCCAACATCCAGGCATCAACAGGTTTGGCTAATGGTGCAGCTTCCTTCCCAGCAGGACTTGCAGTGTCCTCACATGGCCCCTCCTCCATGCATGGGGAGACACCTTCAGTGTTGCTTTTCTTCTTATAGGATACCAGCACTTGTGGATTAGGACCCCACCCTTGTGACCTCGTTTTACTCTAATTATCTGCCTCAAGGTCCCTATCTCCAAATGGGTTTTAGAACTCTTTGACAATGAATTTTGGAGGATACACAGTTTAGTCTATAACATCACCCATCTGCCTAAATCCAAATAGCCCAATTAATAGTTGACAAACTATGGCAACAGTCTGTTTTCTGTTAAGTTTTTCCATAGATTCCATGAATTCAAATGGTGAACAATTAGCGGGATAAAACTGAAGATCAGCTATATTCCTGATGTTACCCTCTAGACCCTTTAGATTTCTTCCTCCCACAGAATTCTTTTATCATAATATGGTAATGAGCTTTGAGCTAAAAGATGTAGGCTGAATTTTTTTCTTCCCACCTTCTTACATATTATCTTTTCATTAAGATTATATATGTTTAAAATTATATTTATAGTTACAGCTATTCTTTATATTAAACATCTGGAAGCTCCAATAATGAATATATCTATTATATGTGGAAGAAAACTATTGTAAAGGAAATTGACCAGGTTCTATTGCAAATTTATTTAAAGCAACAGGTTTGTTGAAGAAAGCTTTGAAATGAACAAGAGTTAGATTGTACAATCCACTATAATAGAGAACTCGAGGGTTTAGATATGTGGCATATTACATGATTCATGATATTTTTTTATTCTCTTAGTTTAAAAAGAAAAACGTTTGCATTTTCCTGATGATTAATAAGGTTGACCATTTTTTTTACATGTTTGTTGGTCATTTGATAAAATTCTTTCATGTCTTTTGCCCATTTTTTAATGTTGTTTTTGTTTGTTTGTTCTTGCCAATTTATTTGAGAACCTTGCAGATTCTGGATATGTTTGTTTATTTACTTTGTTGATTTTTTTTTAATTTTTCTTTTTCTTTTTCTTTTTTTTTTAGAGACAGAGTCTCACTTTGTCATCCTTGGTAGAGTGCTGTGACATCACAGCTCACAGCAAACTCCAGCTCTTGGACTTAGGTGATTCTCTTGCCTCAGCCTCCTGTACTTTGTTGATTATTTCCTCTGCTTTGCAGAAAATTTACCATATTGACCCCATCAGATGGTTATTATAAAATATCAGAAAATAATAGGTGAGGATCCTTGTGAAAATCCTTGGTGAGGATCCAGTGAAAAGCAACCCTTATACACTACTGGTGATATGTAAATTAGTACAACCTCTATGGAAAGCAGTATGAAGATTCTTCAAAGAACTAAAAGTAGATCTACCATTTGATCTAGCAATCTCACTATTGAGTATATCTACCCAAAGGAAAAAGGAGTCATTATATCAAACAGATACCTATACCGAAATATTTGTCATAGCACAATTCACATAGAAAAGGTATGTAATCACCTTAAGTGCGCATCATCTGATGAGTAATTGTTAGTGAAAATATAGTGTACAAACTTGCACACATGCACACACACACCTGTGGAGTATTCAGCAGTCATAAAAAGGAATGGAATAACGTCTTTTGCAGCAACTTGTATGGAACTGAAGAGCATTATCCAAAATGAAGTATCCAGGAATGGAAAATATATATATCACATGTTCTGCCTTGCAATTCGTAATAAAACAATGGTTATATGTGGTCATACAGAATGATGATGTAATGGGGGAGGGTGGGAGGTGGGTGAGGGACAAAAAATTACCTATTCAGTACAATGTACACTATTCTGGTAACTAGTTCGCTAAGAGCATTGACTTCACGACCATATGATTCATTCATGTAACAAAAAAATCAGTTGTATGCCCCAAATTTATCAAAATAAACTTTAAAAAGGGAAAATTGGGGGAAAAATACATACTTTTATTAGATTTTAAATTTCATTAAGAAATGTTGGAGTGGCCAATAAAAGTAGGACAATATTTAGACAGAAGAAAGATAAACAAATAACACTGAGAGTGTAAATCAAGAAAAACAAGCAAGATAAAGCTGGCTGTTGCCCTGCAGGAACGTCAAGGTCTGTTCTTTTTAACTGCATCACAGAAGTTAGAAAACTTTCTCAATGAGAGATGCTGGATCACAGCCTCCTTCATAAAGAGACTCAACACTCAGATGGGCAGAAAAGAAATAGTCCAACACCTCTATATACATACCCCCCCAAAACCAAAGTCTCACATAGATGTGTAAATAAAAATTGTTACAACCTTTAATCTAACATGGTCTTGATAATACATAGAGCAGGGGTCGCCTGTCAGTATCAATGACCACAGGCAACTCTCATGTAGGTTTGGATCCAAATGAGTTACTAACCACAAAGTTAAAAAACAAACAATAAAACTAAGACTATACTTAAAGAGATTAATTTTAATACACTACAGAAACAAAACTCTGATTTGTGATCTATTTCAAAGAAAACACCTCTAACACTTCTGAAATTGTAAACATCCATTTCAAGGAAATAGACAACACAAATTGACAAGACTCATGAAGTACTAAAGCACATTCAGAAGAACTCAAGGTGAAAGCAAATAGCACAATTAGAAATATAAACTCCTACTAGGATTATTAAATGATGAATATAAAATAAATTAGCATCTTAACACAAGAAAGTAAAATGAAACTGGAAGTATGAAAATAGGTCTTGTAAATACCGTCAAACATCTGAATAAGCAAACCCTTATAAAACTATAGATTAGTAAATAATAATACCCGAAATGTTCAAGTTCAGTGGATGAGAACAATGTATTAGGAAAAACTGAGGAGAAATTTGCTAAAGAAGATAAAGAAAGCTGGGCACTGTGGCTCACCCCTGCAATCCTAGCACTTTGGGAGGCTTAGGTGGGCGAATTGCTTGAGCTCAGGAGTTTGAGACCAGCCTGAGCAAGAGTGAGACAGAGCCTCCAAACAAAGCTGGGCATTGGGCAGCACCTGTAGCTCAGTGAGTAGGGCACCAGCCCCATATACCAAGGGGTGATGGATTCATACCTGAGTCTGGCCAAACTGCAACAAAAAATAGCCAGGCCTTGTGGTGGGCACCTGTAGTCCCAGCTACTTTGGAGGCTGAGGCAAGAGAATTGCCGAAGCCCAAGAACTGGAGGTTGCTGTCAGCTGTGATGCTATGGCCCAACATGAATCAACAAAGAATCCCCACCAAGTGCAGCACGATGACCTCTCAGTCACAACGGGCTATATATGTGACAGTGGTCACCCACGATTATAACACCACATTGTACTGCCCCTTCTCTGTGCTTAGATATGTAGACACTGTTCTGTTTCAGTTGGATGCAGTAATCAGTACAGCAAGATGCTCCCCACGTCTCTACTGTAGGGTCCATCGGCCATACCATACATTCTGCTGGATAGTGGGCTATACTACCTAGGTTTGTATAAATCTACGCTACAGTATTTGAAAAGGATGAAATCACCTAAAGACACATTCCTCAGAACATATCCCTGTCACGTGACACATGACTATATAGTGATTGTCTTACAATTAGAAGAATCATAGATTAAACTGACTGGATATGGTATAATAGGAATACAGCTAAGAAAGTAAAGGTTCACCCTTTTACAAGTCTTTTCCAAGTTTTTCTTTCTGGATTATAATCACCAAATAGATTTACTCATATCACTTATCATATTACATATACGCTCAAATGTATATATGTACACACACACACACATTTGAGAATTCTTAATCTTAAAAATCTGAAATCTGCAATGCTCTAAAATCTAAAACTCTTTGATGCCACATGATGCCAGAAGTGAAAAATTCTACACCTGACACCTTACCTTTCCAATGGTTCGATGTACACAACCTGTTTTATGCACAAAATAAAAACATTTGTTAAATTTACATCGGTCTATGTGTATAAGGTATATATTGAACATAAAAGAAATTTCACATGTAGATGTATGTCCTATATCAAAAATATCTCACTACAGTTATATACATTTTCTAAAGGCAAAAAAAATTTTGAAATTAGAAATCCTTCTGATCTCAAGCATTTTCTGGATCAGTGACAATCTACATGTGAGCATGTTTAAATAGTAGGTGGAAAGTTCTTTGAAGGAACTATTTAGTAAGAAAAGGAAAGTTCAAGACATTTTTGTCTGATGAAGTTAAAGACAAACAGCTAGTTTTGATCCAGGTCAGAATGAGAATAATATTTTGAACAGGTCTTATGAATTAGAACCAACACTCTAGAGCAGTGGTTCTCAACCTTCCCAATGCCACCATGTATTTTCCTTGTTACAAAGGGGTCGGGGTCACTACCCACAGGTTGAGAACTGCTGCTCTGAAGCAAAAGCAATGAATCACTGTCAATATTAAATTAACACAATTGGTCTAAAGTCCAGCCAAAAGCTATCCCTAATGAAAAGATACTTAGCTTTTAGCTTAGAATTTAAATCTTGCTGAAAGTAGTAGTTTAATTTAAAAAATATATCACATTGGAAAGCAAATCTATCCACAAAATAAAATTATATCAATTTTTCTCCAACTTTTAAGTTTATCTCTCAGAAAAGAAAGTTAAGCTTTGTACCCTCAACAAATCCCCAAAAATAAAAAGAAAGTTAAACAACTTTACTTTAAAATCTAGGTTATATTGGATAATCCTTCAAATCAAAATATTTTCACTGTACAATGAAATTATTGCATTACTTGTGATTCTATCATTTTTTATTAGAAAAGTGTTTTAGTTTTTTTTAAATTTTTTTGTTTATATTATTTTTACCCCCTCCCTCCATCCACTCCCCCCCTCGATTCCATCATTAAAACAACACTGAAATGCCAACTTCCCAAGTAGGGAAAAATATTTGGTCCAATTCAGATGCATTTTGTATAGCCTCAGCAGACAGTGTTGTTGTGTTGAGAATTAAAACGAACTAATTTACGTGGACAATATCAACCTTGCTGGGTTGATATTGAGCTTAAGTAACTTTCAGCAGTGAGCTGTTTACATCTGAAGTTAAGGCCTAGGTCTTAATGGCTGCAAAGAAAAGGGGTTATTTTGACAGGCTTTGGTCTGGACATATCTCCTAGAAGTAGTTGTGAGACATACTAAAAAGGTTTAGCTAACTTTACAAATAGAAAATAGAATGGGTGGAGGGAGGGGGATTGGAGGGATCACTTCTGTGGTTTGTCTTACAAGGGTATAAGTGAATCTTTCTACGAGTAGAATATGAACGATTTAACACAATAACTAAGAAAATGACATGAAGGCTATGCTAAGCAGTTTGACGGAAGTGTTTCGGATTGTGTGTGAAAACACCACACTGTACCCCAGAAGTGCATTAATGTACATAGTTACCATTCAATAAAAAAGAAAAAGAAAATAGAAGCCTTTTATTGAGTATAGTATTTATAAAATTTAGTTTTTTTATATTGTAACTATATCTGACAATGATACTACAAATTTAATTAGTAAAAAAAAATCTAAATAGCTGTGTAAATAAATGAGACATAACTTATCTTTTAACTAACCAATAAAGTTACTCATCAGTTATGTGTAATAGAAAATAAATTCATAATATCCACATAAAAATTAACATCCTATCATAAAGTGACAATGTATTCAATGAATTTCAGTATACTTATTATGAGAGTCTGAATGTAGAAGATAATTTTTATTTTTATAGGAAGCAATTAAGTACTCTGGTGATAAAACAACTTAGATTACTTTTTCCCCTCAAATAGTATCTGTTTGACACAACCAGCATTTGTAATTGCTTTATAAGTAGTGGATGATTTATAAGAGTGGAAGGTTTTGTTTGCTTTGTTGTGTTTTCAGCATTCATGACTGGTATTATTTTAGTTTTTTCTAACCATTTATAAATGTTATTAGAACAACCGATGATATTGGCACTAAGTACAATCTCAGAGAGGCAGGGAAGGTGTCTGAGAGTCAGGAAACAGATAATCTCATATGTGAAGACTTCACTGCCTTTAATATGGAGGAATTATTTCTTTTCAATAACATTAAATTGGACTGGACAGGGAGTGATGAGAAATCCGCACTCTTGAAGCCCAGGTGCAGAGTTCATGGTCCAGACAGTAGAAACGCGTCCCTTACCACTGCCGCTGAGCAGCTCACCCCAGAGCAACCACCAAGAGCAGCCTGCTGCAGAGAAGGGGCAAAAATATAGACACTCCCACTTCTGTACGAGTGCTCAGGGACTAAGGAGAACAGGGGATGTAGCAGAAACTCAGAAAAAAAAAAAAAAAAAGGAAAAACATGTAAGCAACCTTTTAAGCATCCACTAAGCCCAAGGAGAAGGAGATAGGACATGACTTAAAAAACAAAGACATCACAAACCAACAGTATGTGCTGTGGGAGATAAGAATGTTTTAATTAAAACCAACCAGATATTTTTAGAAAAAGGAAAAAAACAAGTTATGAGTACATTTATTAGTTCTAGACATGTCCATTAATGAAACACAAAATCTGCAAGAGGTTACTTTTGCTAACCACAGAGTGAACACCACTTCCTGATTGAGACTGTCATTTCTTCCTGCTCATATATTTTATGTTTTAATAACTTCCTCAATATGATTTCAATAAAATTGACTGAAGAAAACAAAAACCACCAACAAGCTATGCTATTAGAGACACAGTGTATTTAAAAATATCCCTTTGGGTGTGTGTGTGTGGGTGTGTGATTTTTAATGTCACAGAGAAATAAAAGCCTCTCTGATTTCAGGCAGGGTCTCTCTGTCCAGGGGAGTCTGCTGCCCCCTATCTAGCACGACATCCACCAGGGAGACGTGGGCTTTGCTGCTGGCATTTCAGTTAACCAAGAAAATACAAAATCCAATAGAAACCTTCCTATGGTGTAATCAATCTTCATTCTCTCTTCACACGCCAATGTCAATTAAATCTCCAATTTTTCTTCCCCCTTTCCTCCCACGCCTCAGACTTTTTCCCTGGGAGGCTCAAAGAAACCTCATGGCTGAAGATATTCATTATTTATTCCAGCTTCCCGAGAGAAAGTTGGCAGTCAAGCAAAGAGGATATCTCGACCCTGATCGCAGAAAAGTGGGGAGTGAACAAATGATTGATTAATCTAAATGCTTTCATGCACATATTTGAATTTTGAAAGATCAAGTTTTCCATATTTTAAAGAATAGTTTATTAGAAAGGCCTGGCACACAGACCTGAGATGGCAAAGGGGTTCTGATTAATTTACCCCGTGGTCCCCCATCAGGAAGTTGACACTTTAGCAAGGACTTGAAGCAGGTGACAGCATTATCCTTATGTTATAACCAGAGGACAATTTTTTTAGGCAGATCAAACACCCAGTGCCAACTATTAAAGCATGAATGATTTTTTTTAAGGAACAGAAAAGAAACTTCAGCTTTAGAAAAATGAAAGGTTAGTAGAAAATGAGTACGGAGAGAAAACTGTCCCAGAGGGTTGGAGGGCAGAGATGATGGATCGTGTGGGGTTTCCCAAGCAGACCACGGCCAGCACTTTCACTTTTTTCTTGGTGTCATGGAAGGCCATTGCAGGGCTCTAAGTAAAGGGGTGACATGATACAATTTGTGTTTCCAAACATCACTCCAGTTTCCACACTGAGAACACACGGCAGTGAGCAAGATAGGACCAGAGAGCATGTCAAGGGCCATGTAAGAACCAGGGCCAAAGATGTGCATTCCCGGTGACAGCAACGGAGGTGGCAAGCAGAGGCTAGGGTTTTATTATATTTTGATATCAGACACAAGACTTTCCGCCCAGCAGAACGTGAGTAAGAAGGGTCTGTGAGTTTAAAGAGGACTCCTCTGAGATTTTGATACTCAAAACTGGGAAGCAAGTCTGCCAAAGGAGATGAGGAAAACAGGCTTGGAGCAGTGTTGGAGTCAGAGAGGTCAGAGCAATGCTACAAGCGCTAAGTATGATGGACCAGTCAGAAATGCAAAAACAAACAAGCAAACAAAAACAGCAGACACTTGCATTTACTAATCTGAAGATTTTGCAGGGCTCTGCCTGAAGATAAAAGTTGAGTGTCCTTATGGTTTCCTGAGATCACCAAGAAAATGCTCATAAGGTATGTCAAAGATATGTGTTCAAGGGGAAAAGAATATTCCAGAGACAGAGACTGAAAAGGAAGAACAGCAGAGGTTGGAGGTGAGCCAAGCGCACGAGGTGTGAAGGAACTGGGCGGAGAAGGCCCGAGAGCCCCACCCAGCTGATGCTGCGTCCCAAAGGATGAGCACTTGGAACTGACCGCCAGATTTGAGCATGCGAGAGTCAACAGTGACCTTAGGAAAGTCCCTTGGTCTCAGTGTTTTGGGGGAGGAGAGGGGAATGAAAAGAGGAGGCAAAAGTCGAATAGGAGTAAGTCTAAGAGATAAAGAAAAAAGGAGAATTCAGGCACTGAGAATTTCAGATACAGTTGAAAAGTTTTGCTGAAAAGAAAACTAGAGACATGGGATGTTAATTGGCAAAGGAGGAAGAGAGTTGCATGACTGTCTTCTATAAAGACGGGAGATAAGGACATATCTGTACACCAGGGGTAAAATATGGGAGCAAGAGGAAGCCAAAAATGGGATGGGAGGTATACCAGGTCCCTAACAGAAACCTTGTATGACTTTGAGTTCTAACAGAAGTGTTGCCTGTTTACAAGGTCAACAGCATGGTGGGTTACAATTTTTGAGGAGCCATTCCTGTAAAAAATGGTAAAAAGAAGAAGATTAACTTTATCCTAGTATGTTATTTAACCCAATATGCCTAAAATGTTATTATTCGTGTATGTGCTCTACAAATGGGTTTTATATTTTGTTTTTTTTATCCTGCTGGTAAATACTCTCCTTCTGCTCACAGATGTAGGACTCCCTGAAGCATTTCTTACGGGAACCTGCTTAGTGGTGATGAATTCCTTCAGTTTTTATTTGTCTAGATAAGACTTTATTTCTCTTTTGTTTTTTGATGGATAGCTTCTTGATCAATGTAACAGACAGAATGAAATGAAATCTTTTCTATTCAATGCTGTGCACTGTTTTTGAATCCGATGTGGATTTCACAGACAGCACATCTCGCTTGGGACCAGCTACGGTTGAGTGGGGGCTGCAGCTGGTAGGCACAGGTGCACGTGTCAGGCAGGCAGAGAGAAAACATGGAAGCAGACGCTGGTGGGGAGCTGTGCGTGGTGGTGGAGGGAGATTATGAAACCTGTTTTCTGATAACTTCAGTTTACTCAGAGAAGAGGAAATGGGGGAGAAGATGCTGGTTTTGAAACGAGAGGATGTGAAATAGTTATAGAATATGAAAAGAAGCAAATTCCCTATGTAGTGTGAACGGTCCACTTCAGGTTCATGACAGTGCATTAAAGAGAATCCCGCTCTGCCCTTAAGTTAAGTCCCATGTAAATTGCAACATGTTCCTATCACCCCTCCCCCTTTCTTTTCTACCTTTGCTTTAGTTGATGGACATGCCAATGTGTTGCGCCTTCTAAGTGATTTTGGAAAATAGGATTGTTGATTGCGTTGGGTGTGAATAAATACAAAAGAGCCGGCCTACGATAACATTGCTCTAAGAATAAAGTTTCTGATGATACTTTTAAATATTTAAAAGAGTGTAAATGAAGAACCTGATTTTGTATAAACTGAATAGCTTTTCAAATTGCCGCATGCATTTACTGGAGTGCATTTGTTGCTTCTTATTGCCAACGCTGAGGTTGTAATTAAATTGGATTTTTATTGAATCTAAACCATACTTTAACACACAGTTAAATGCAGGTTTATAAATTGTTGTAATTTTAGTATACACTACTGGTAAATATAAATTCAGTACATGGCTGCGTCTTCCCGAAGAAATAAACCTGAATAAGCTGTTGTGTTGTTTAAATGACAAAACAGAAAATGTATATATTTTAGCATTAATAAAATCATTAATTTGTCCATTTGTCTCTCTAATTTTATAAGGATTGTGTCACATGCTGGAGTGTTTGCAGGTTACGCTGACAAGCTATGTAGACACAAGCACGTGCTGCCCATGTGGGCGTCTTCCTTTATTATAATATTTTCTTTATAAGTTCATCCATCCATGTGTATTTGTACATTTGTTCTCATAGAGATCATCACTTGGCTCAATTCAGGACAGTGCCAAAGTGGAAGTTCCCTGGTTCCTTTGGTGCATATGAGGGCCTCAGTGCATTGAAGGAAAGTTTCTACCCAGGTTGCAGGACAGAGTCAGTTACATCTCTTTGGGCAGTTAAGCCGCCCCTCCTCTCAGCCCAGGCAACTTCAGAGACTCTAGGTAAGAGAGGGAGGATGTTGTTCATAGCAGGAGAGGAGTCCTGCCATGCCATACTTGCAGGGGATGTGAAATGTTCTTTTTCTAGAAGACTGCAGTGCACACTACCAGGGATTCTGACCTAACGTCACTCTGAATGCCTGAATAATTTACTTCTTTCTGCTCCTGCCTTCAGCTCATTTTCAGACACTTCTAGAAACAAAGTCCGTGTTTTGTGAGAACCACTCTCTTGGGAATTTAGGCCAGGTATCTCTGTGTATCATCCAATTATCTTTAAGGCTGCTGCCACCCCTACTCTCAGTGCTGTTCCTAATGTCAAGTGCTCTCCCTTATTCCTCCCAGCTAAAGCCCATTTGCAAATCCATGTACATTGATAACCACTTAGCATCCAAATCTTTGCTTTAGGAAAACCAGAGTTCATATCACAGAGTTTAGTGTTTAACCTAAAATCTTCACAATGTTTACCTAACCACACACTGTACTTATAAAAATACATTTTTATTTTACACTAAATAGGGTTGTCCCACAATTTAGCGTAATCTTAAGGGAAATCAGAAGATGGCTTAGATAATTATATTTTACCTCTCCCATGCATGATACATCACATATCCCCGTTCTCTATGACAAGGAGAACAGAGTCTATGCTTGTGCCTTTAATGTAAATAAAAATAGCCTGGTTTAGGTAAACAGAACAATTTACAGGATAGTAAAGACAAAATATCATGGATAGTCATGAGCCCCAAATGGCATCTCAAACAATGACAGACTGCATATATGATGGTGGCCACCTAAGACTCTAATGGAGTTGAAAAATTCCTATCCCCTAGAGATGTTGTAGCTGTCACCTTGTAGCACAGTGTGTCACTCGTATGTTTATAGGTGATGCTGAAGTTCCCAAACCTCCCATGCTGCCAGTCATATAAAGAAGACACACAGAATGACATATAACACATAAACACAGTCCGAGGATAACATGTGATTTTGTGTCTTAAGATTTAAGAATAAAGTTTAAAATACAAAAACTACATAATATATAATTATATAGTTAACTTTAAAAATATATATAATATATTATATATATAATATATAATTTTAAAAATAAAAGCTTAATAAATGCATAAAGACAGAAAATGTTTTGGGCAGCTGTTCAATGTGTTTGTGTTTTAAGCTAAGTGTCATTCATAAAGAGTCAGAAATCAGCCCTCGTAGGGATGTACCTCTCCATGATACTCTACCTAATGCAAATAATGTCTGCCTAAAATGAAGAAACATCACCAAGAGCATCAGATCATTTATAAATATTTTACCACAATGCCCAACACACAGGTAAAGAAAATAAATAAATAAAAAGCAGGTGTGCAAACATAACTAAGAAATGAGAAGGAAAAAAGACACAACAAAAATAGACTAACAGAATTGTCAGACACTAAAGTGATCAGAGAATGACTTAAAAATGAAAGTTCTTAATACTTTAAAGAAATTAACAATAAAAAGAATTGCAGTGGAAATTTTGATGCTACAGGAAATAAAATGGAAATTCTGAAAAGGAGTAATGCAAATGGCAGAAATTAGGAACTCAAGAAACAGATGAGATTAAAAGCTGAGATGAAAAATTAAGGAGAATTAGAAAACTAGAAGACAGATGAGAAGAAAATGTGGAGACATTATCTCAAAGAGTAAAGGGGGTGAGATCATATAAGAATATGATGGACAAGTTCGGTTGTTCACTCTCAAACAAAACAAAGTGCCATTCCCAATGTGTTTAGAGTCTACGGCCATACCACCCTGAACGCGCCCGATCTCGTCTGATCTCGGAAGCTAAGCAGGGTCAGGCCTGGTTAGTACTTGGATGGGAGGCCCAATGTGTTTAGACATCCCAATGCCTATAGACGGCTCACCATTGTTTTCATGGCAAAACTGTAAAAACAGCTTTAAAGTATAGTCTTTGGAATATTCTATTTTGTTAAACTGATGAGTGTCTGCAAAATCAATATTTTACTGAATTACCACTTTGTAAGAAAATTATAATCATCATTCGAATAGATGCTTTAATGGCCCCCCACACACACATATTAATTTGATATAATTGAAACTGGTTTCAGTTCTGAAAAGATACACCGAAAAGATAAAGCCAGGTCTTGATCAGATAACTTATCAGAAGAAAAGAAGACACTTTGACATTCAATTATAAAAGCAGAGTAAGATATAGTTCTATGCTTTCTCTCTTACCTCTTTATTACTTAAAGTTACCGTGTTCACCACAGCACATTTCTAATATGACGCTGTTGTGGGAGGGATCTCTACTTCCAGAAAACCGAAAGGTCTTACCCCACTCCTATTCTCCATTACCGAAGCCAGAACCAGTCTATCCCAAGGTCAAGAATGTAAACAGGTGACCATGTTAAGAAAGAAACATTCCGACATTTTCAGCCTGCACAGCCCGGATATTTTTGAGATACTGTTACGTTGTGACTTCTTCTTACCTTTGGATTGCTAGGAGACAGCTAGAGCAGGCCTGAAGCACAGCACAGCCTGTTTCTGGTGGCCTAAATAATCCACAACTACATGAATAAACAGAATCACGCATGGCCCTTTGTGAGAGGCACCTTCCTACGCAGAAGATCCAAGTGGATTGAAGTGAACGTTCAGAAAATGAACTTAATATGCACACTTTTCTCTAAGAAGCAAATAAAAAGTTAAGAAAATCAATAAAGTAATAATCAAAAGAAATGCTGAGCGTGTTAAATTTTGTGATTTCAAAATTAAACCACTGTGTTTAGAAAATGCAAATCTCAAGAGAAAGTAATATCAAATAACATAAATTTCTGCATAAGCGTGTATGTTCAAACACTAAGAAATCATACTACGATCATAGAAGGAAAAATCCTAACAATCTGTCACTCGGTACTCTGATATAAGATGTAATAGCATGACACAAGGGTATGAATCCAATTTAATAAAATTTAAAATATTACTACTATTTCTGAAAACTAAATTAAATCTCTACATTTCAAATTATGCCATTGACGTTTCCAGCTTCCAATAAAGCAGTATGAAGATTTAATATTGAATATTTATAATTTAATGAACTTCTTTGTATTTCTCTTATGTTTATAGTTACGACATTATAAAAAATTATCAACAAAATATCTAAATGGAAAAGATACTGAGATAAAGCGTATGAGAAAATAGCAGGATAATCTCTCAAAATGATATCACAGAAATACAAAAGACCCTTGGAAATTACTATGAAGGACTATAACTATCCCCTCACAAAGTAATGGAAAACTGAGAAAAATGGATAAATTGCCAGAAACATGTGACCTTCCAAGAGTATTCAAAAAACAGATGAATTTACAGCTGAATTCTATCAAACCAACAACAACAACAAAAAGAACTGGTACTAATTATCCTGAAATGGTTTTAAAAAAAAATCAAAGAGGAGGGAGTTCTCAATTCATTCTACAGAGCCAATATCCCTCTGAAACCACAGCCAGCCAAAGACAAAATCAAAGCAAAACAAACAAAACAAAAAACTACAGACCAATTGTCTCTGATAAAAATAAATGCGAAAATTCTGAACAAAATACTAGCAAACCAAATACAACAGCCCCTCAAGAGATAATATGCCATGAGCAAAATAGATGTCATTTCTGAGAGGCAAGGATGGTTCAACATATGCAAATCAGTTAATATGATTGATCACACAAAAAGAATTAAGGGTAAAAACTGTATGATCATCTCAGTAAGTGTGGAAAACACATTTGATAAAATTTAGTGTCCTTGGTGATAAAAACTCTCAACAAACTAGTTATAAAGAAATATATCTCAAAATAATAAACACTGTATACAAAAAAAAAAAAACCACACAGCCAAAATTATGCCAATTGGGAAAAAGTTGAGAGCATTTCCTCTATGAACTGGAACAAGGCAAGGATGTCAGTACTTTCATGCAGCCCAGTTCTAGACGTCCCCGCCAGAGTAACCGGGCAAAAGAAAGGAATACAAGGTATCTCAATTAAAAAAGAAGATATGAAATTATCTCTGTTGGCTAAAGACATGATCTTATACCTAGAAAACCCTAAATACTCTTTCAAAAACTCTTCCATTTGACAAAAGAATTCAGGACAATGAATTTATGAAGCTTAGTAGCGTTTCTGTACACCAACAGCAATCAGCTGAAGACCAAAGCTAGCAGATGTCATTTACAAGAGCTCTAAATAATTAATTACTTGGGATATAGTTCACCAAGAAAGTGAAAGATCTATATACAAGGAACACTATAAAAACACGGATCTAAAAATTTGTAGGTGATACAAACAAATGGAAAAACATCCCATGCTCACAGATTGGTAAAATTAATATTGCTAAATTAGCCATAATGTCCAAAGCAATCTATAGATTCAATGCAATCCCATTTATATACTTATGTCACTCTTTGCAGAATTAGAAAAAAATATCCTAAAATCAAATAGCCAAAGCAATTCTCAGCAAAAAGAACAAATACAGAGCCAGACGTAGTGGCTCATTCCTTAATCCCAGCACTTGGAAGGTCGAGGCGGGTAGATTGCCTGAGCTCACAGGCGCAAGACCAGCCTCAGCCAGAGCCAGACCCTGTCTCTAAAAATAGCTGGGCATTGTGGCAGATCCCTGTAGTCCCGGCTGCTTAGGAGGCTGAGGGATGAGAATTGCTTAAACCCAGGAGTTTAAGGTTGCTGTGGGGTCTGATGCCATGGCACTCTACCAAGGGTGACAAAGTGAGGCTCTGTCTCAAAAAAAAAAAAAAAAAATGGAAGCAGGGTGGTACCTGTGGCTCAAAGGAGTAGGGCACCAGCCTCAGATGCTGAAGGTGGCAGGTTCAAACCCAGCCCTGACCAGAAACTGCAAAAAAAAAAGGAAGTATCACATTACTTGACTTCAAATTATAATATGAGAATATACTAACCAATATAATATGGTATTGGTATAAAAATAAACATGTAGATCAGTGCAACAGAAGAGAAAATCTAGAAATAAGTCCATATCTCTACAGACACTGATATTGGACAAAGTCAACAAAAACATGCTTTGAGGAGAGAATACTCTATTCAATAAACGCTGGATTGCCATATGCAGAAAAATGAAACTAGACCCCTATCTCTTACAATATAAAAACTCAATTAGGATAGATTAAAGACTTAAACATAAGTCATGAAACTATTAAAAAGCTATAAGAAATCCTAGGAAAAGCTTTTCTGGATATTGACCTAGGCCAAGAATTGATACTGAACCCTCAAAAGCACAAGGAACAAAAAACTAAAAATAGACAAATGGGACATAAGTAATTAATGAAACCAGAAGCCTTTTGTACACAGAAGAAATACTCAACAGAGTGAACAGACAATCGGCAGGATAGGAGAAAATGTTTACAACCACCCATCCAACAGGGCACTTATAACCAGAGCTTACGAGAAACTCAACAACAACAAAAAAATGCAAATAACCTCTTTACGAAGTGGGCAAATGGACATTTTTCAAAAGAAAGCATACCAATGACCAGCAAGCTTATGAAAAAATGGTGATCCTCTCATCAGACAAACGCAAATGAAATAATGAATTATCATCATATACCAGTCACAATGTCTACTACTAAAGTTTTTTTAAAAAATAAGAAATGTTAGCAAGGATGCAGAGGCAAGGGAACACTTATAAACTATGAGAGTGTAAATTAATACAATCCCTATTGAAACCAGTATGGCAATTTCTCAAAGAACTGAAAATTGAACCACCATTTGGTCCAGTAAATTCACTTCCGGGTATCAAAAAGATTCCTGCATGTATACATTTATCACAGCAATATCCAACTTAGAAAAATGATGGAATCAATCTAAATTTGCACCAGTGGATGAATGGATTAGGTGAATGTGATTTGTGTGGGCATACGGGCTTGATCACACACACACACGCAGTGAGACAGCAACACCAATAGTTATAACACTGAATATTACTCAGTCTTTAGAAATAATGAGATCACGGCTTCTGCAGCAAGATGGCTAGAATTGGAGGCTATAAGTGAAATAACCCAGAAACAAAAAGTCAAACATCTCGTTTTCTCTTTTATAAGAGAGCTAAATAATGTGTGCACCTGGAAATAGAGGTTGGAATGATAGTCATTGGAAATTTGGAAAGGAAGGAGGGTGTGGAGGAGGGGAGGGACGGGAAGTTACCTACTGAATAGAACATCCACTATCAAGTGATGACCACACTGAATGCCCAGACTCTCCGCTGCACTGTAAGAAACCTGCCCTGGTACCCTTAACACTGATACAAATAAAAAACATTTCAATGCCTTGATCAAATCCATGTTTCTGGATATGACAGAAATCTAGCCATTATGAATTAAAAGTGTAAGCTAAAAGTTATTTTCACTCATGAATCAAAATTTGGAAAAGATACCTAATCAGTGTTTGTAACACCAATAGTTAGGAAACTGGAGACGTTTTAACTATCACAGACCATCGAATGCCTGTTGCCACAAGTCCTCATGGAGAATGGTGTATCAGATCCCGTTTTATCACATAATAAATACAACAAATGCCCCAAATATATGATTCTATCCTCTATGCTCTTCAGTTTTCAGGAATAATCTCTCTGATTCGTTCTTTTTCAAACATGTCATTGCAAGAGAATTCATTACGCTGATTAAGATGGACATGGCTTTCCAGCTTCTCTGAATAACTTGGATGTCGTGTTAGGTAAGCCAGGCTATAATGTGTGTAAAGAGATCTTTGGGCTGTGTGCTGACAGCCATCAGCTTAGAACTCTCTACCTTCATAAAACTTATGCGTGTGCTGACCCATTATCCTAGCACTTAACTTTACCCTAGCTAAAGTTATCTTTCAAAATGTTTTCATATTTAATGTGATTTCGTTGCAAATATTAACCATACAACAGATAAAATGTCAGGAACTGCAAATCTGGTCTCTGCTCTCTCCCAGTTTGACTCTGCCTTTGTCTGTATAATCGTTATTAACCGTAGACAGGAATCCTCAGTTTTAATGTATTTTATAATCAGATTTCTATGCAGACTGAAAACAGGAGTGGTGCATTTAAGAACTCAAATGTGATAGACTTTGACTTTAAGCTTTTCAACTTCTTCTGATTCAATGCATGCCTGATGTGATGGTCTGACAAAATAACATACCTGGATACCCAGGAAACAAAATACCAAAGAACGATATATTATGATTCTGAAAAGTATCTAATTAAGCCAGTGTTTATTTTCTACTTCAATAAGTTGTGAGCATCTGTCTGTGTATGTAACTTTCGCTGGAGATGAGGCTGGTGAGATAAAATGAGGCATAAGAAAATCAGTGTGTTGACAGGTCCTGAAAGCCTTGATGAATTTACACTGTGTCATTTAATAACCTAGTTCACTTTCACACCACATTAAAAATAGCATTGTCAATGATAGAAATAAAATGTTCTAGTGACTAGGGGCCTAACAAGGGGAACAATTCAGTTATTTTTATTGTTCTCTAACACTTGCTGGACAAATTGGGAGCCAAGTTTCAAATACTAAATAACTGAGTTTTTCCCAAGCTCTCCAGTTCAGACGGTGATTTTGTGATGTAAATGATCAATGCCTGGTTTTACTTGATATATTCAGTGATCAGTAAGATTCTGATCCTCCCTATGAACCAGTAAAATGATACGTTAGTATATCATTTATTTTAAATGCTCAATGTAAAAATAGTTTGTAAAAGTACACAGCATGATTTTAATTCATTGTTTCTTAGACATATTTTTTCAAATACTGTGTGGCGATTTCTCTCTACCAATGCTGTTTTTCCTACGTTGATTGTTCAGATTTTCTCTTCCACGTGTTTCCCTCCAAAAACAAAATCGCCCCACTTGTGTAATATACTTATTGACATCATAATTATTCTACATTACAACCTAGAGAAAGGCTTTATGAAACCTCTTTTTCTTAAACTTAAAATTAATCATCCATTTCTAACATAAGGTGATAACACAATGCCTGCTAATTCTACTCGGATTATAAATTTTCTCTCTTGATGGTATGCTAAGGAAAACATAAAACTCCAGAATTTTACATGGTAGACACAACTATTAAAATATTTAGATAAAAAGAAATTATTTATGAGGTTAAATATATATTTTAGCTTATTTTTAAAATTGTCATGACCATTGGCCACTTGTGTCAACATTAACAAAAAAGAGTGTCAATATTATTTTGGGGTTATTTTAAATTTCATTTACTTTGTTTTCAGCTATAGATCCCTAGATGATTTCCTTCTGCATTTCAGTTACAGGTTTAAGATTTTATGTCAGAAAGAACCTGAAGGTCAGGAATTTCAGCTACACTAAGCAGAGCGGGTATAGGAGATAACAAAGTTCCAGGAGTGCAATCTGCTCCGTGGCTCACAGGTCTGTGGGTCGAGTGGCTGAGATAAAGACCTGGCCAGGGTTAAACTCTCCATCTGGGCCAGGGGTGCTTCTCTCTGTCTGTCCTTAGAGGCACAGATAGCTCAGAGACCTGCAGGTGAGCCCTGGCTTATGTGAGTAAGAGACAGAGAAGTCACAGTCAGTTCACAGCAATATTCTGACATGTTCAATTACAGGAGAAAAGAATATTTATGCTACACTGTGCCCAGCAGAGTCAAGCTGTGGAAAATGGATATTAGAGAAATGAGAAAGAGAAAACAATGTATTAATCTCAAGCCTGTCTTTAATTCAGGAAGCTACTAGAGAATGTAAATACAAATATGTTATTTTAACATTTTGTTGGTTTTGAGCATCAAGTATATATTTTTTGTAGATACAACAGGAATGTCTAAACTAAAAAATTAAAATAAAAAATAACTCGATCTTCCTTGAAATAACAAATAATACAAATGAAATACGTATTAGTATCATGGTATTCTCAAGTTTGGGAGCCAGAGGTATTTGTAAATATCAGTTTAACAGTTACATAACATCTTCTCTGCTGTGGTATAAATAGAAATGACAAGTAAACAAATTTCCAATTCTGAGTTTTATTTTCTCTGCAAGGTTGTTTTGTTTCTAGGGTCATTTATATAATTTGTGGGGATTTCTTTATGATATTAAAAAAACTGCCATAAATATTCATGAAGAAAATTATGAGTCTTGGTTTTACCTTCTTTCTTTATTATATAATGAATTTAGGTTATTGTTAGTGCAGACTCTGTATCTATTTCTGTAACTACATATGTAAACATACATGTGTAAATGGTTTTTAGGGAGGTTTTTAGGGAGAAAATGTAATATTTACACATGAACAACTAATATTTTGAGCAGGAATTTTATACTGCCTCCATTTCAACATCCTGTTGATTATTAAGGCTTATCAGGGGAAAAATTAATTTTATAAATTTGTAAGACCATTTTGAGATGTCCATAGTTATACCTTAATCTATATCTTTGCACATTAAAAATATGCCTTATAAAATATCTAGGTTCATAAATATACTATATTAATTATTATATTTTGATTGATCAGATGAAATGCATTTCTACCAGTGAAATATTAGACGATCTTTTTTCACTGAAAAAGAAAATATCTTCATTAGAGGACAGTTGAAACGTAGGCATGGGGATGGAATGAACAATCGAAGTATTTGTCATTCTTACGCTTTTACAACCATGACTGAGGAGGGCAATGGAGTGGAACGTGTGCACACGTTGATGGGCTTATGAGCAATGGTGCATGATCTGATGCTTCTAAGTACCTAAACAATTCAGGCACGTTGCCTGCTCCAGCTTAACACGCACAAGTTTGCAAGGTCTGTAAATAGACCACACTTCAAGCACCCAATAATATGCTCTCTCCCTGAGGACTAATTTCATGGAGTGGGAGAGTAGGCGGGGCTGGGAGTTGGTCACTATATTAAATCCATCTGAAAAGCCTGAAATAACCCCTCCCAGAGTTCTAGCAACACGCACTGGCTGACTTTGCTTGTGAGCCAAGACTGGACTAGATAATACTCCAAAAGTAAAATGATTACTGGGATTTGAATTTCTCTCATCAGACACGGATTATCTGTATTTGTTTTCTGCAGGGCCTTACTGAAGAGTACAGTCTTGAGGGAGGACTGCCCCAAGTTGAAAAGCATTTTCTCTGGGAGAGAGGACAATGTTTGGGTGGCTCAGACAGCAAAGTAGTTAGTATTCCAGTAGCTTTTGGAGATCATGATGGCCTGGATAATAATGATCACAATGGAATACTAACATGCGGTGAGTTACTTCCCGGAGGTCTCTACCCAATCCGTCTCTGCAGCAGACTGGGTATCATAACAGAAAGGAGGCAGCACATTCCCACATGCAGGCCTGCGGTCAGAGAGATTTGTGGGAGAGAAACTTAGGACTGTATGACCCCTGCTCAGTCCTGGCTTCCTCATTATGCAGTTGCTGTGAGTACCAGCTTCCTAGTATAGCTCCCAGCTACAGCTCTTCTCCAGAAACCAGCTTTGACCTGAGAGGAGACACCTTACCGGGAAAACACAGGTCAGGCCCAGCCCCTTTATTGTTGACCAGCCACCCTACTTCTAAGAGGAAATCACTGAGCGGCAATTTATGACCCAGCTCCCTGCTCTAGTTGGTGTAGCTCTGGCCAAGCGTTTCTGGAAAGTGGCCCTGCTTACCTCCCGCTCACCCTGCACTGCCTTCCTCTCAGGCTTTCTTTCAAAGCACTCCCTCAATAACCAGATGCACCAAATGCCTGCACTCACTCTGCCTCAAGAGAACTCCACCCTACACAATCTGAGGTTGGTCTCCTGGCTACGATTGTTATTAATTGTGTGTTTATCTTTACATTAAATAACACTTCCCAATATACCACTTCTTAGCAAGGATGTGAAGAGATAGGACAGACAGCAGGGAACAGACATAAAATTTGGCACAGGTGTATCAGAAAAAAAAATTAGCAAAGTATAAGAATTAGTATATAGTTCATTTCTTAAAAAACCTCAAAAACATAAAATTTATTTTTTTCTTTGTAATAGGAAGAACGACACCCCTCGAAAATACTAATAATGTTACATCACCAATACTCCAACCAGAATTAGCATGGATATAATAGACAATACAAGAAAAAAAGGATAAAAAGTTAAATTTTATGTTAATTTTAAGCTTATGCAGGTAAATTTCTAAAATTATAGACAGTCATTCCTATAAAGTAGAGATGGAACTTCCTTCAGATATAGTATTTTATTTAAAAAGCCTGCACCAGATACCATACAGGATATGGCACTATGTATATATTTGAATTTTCTCTTCTGTTCTTGTAAACAGAAAATGGGTTTGAAATATACTATTTTACACCACCACAAACCATATTTTTAGCCATGCATATTTCATATATATCTCATGACATACCCCATATCTCTGGTTTATGGCCCCACCTTAAGCAACTCAGACTAAATTACTTTCCTCAAATTATACTGAGTTTCTGTTTTTCCTTCTCCACCACGCCAGTTCTATAATTATAACATTCACACTTGACAGGAAAAGAAGAAAGTACTAACCCCTCCTTAAGACCAAAAATGTTTGTCTCATGTCTCACAGCTAATTAGTGAAACAGCTAAGATCACTTAAATTTCAAAAGATAAAAAGTCTAAAAAATCTTTCACTGTATCAAACTGCAAGTATAATTATCTTACACCACACAGGAAAATAATCTTGTCTTTTATATGTATGACACCTTGGGATAGCAAAGCAATCGAAAGGGAAGTAAACTGATATTTTCCACCTTTTTAACCTCTTTTGCAATATTCTGCAAACATTCTTAGGTAAGAAACTCAACTCTAAAATTCTTACTTGGCTTTTCAAAAAAGGAATTATCTTGCTTCAGATAAGGGGAGAAGACCCGATCAAGTAGAAAAATTCGTACATTTATTCAAATATAAAATGACCTTTGTGTGATTGGAAGTAAACTAACAATTACTGAAATAGGAGCATTTTGTTACTGTTCCACAATCCTCTGGTTTACTCTTAGTGCAAAATTTATGTTAATACTCATGCATAAAAAACCTCACTAGTTGCTGGCCATTTTCAGGTACTAGAGCACTATTTTACTATCCTGAAAATTGTAGAAACAACTCCCTTTTACGTCTATACCCTCAGGAACTCATTACAATGTTGATGGCAAGAAAGACATCCATATTTTGTTCCTGATCATGGAATTAAAGCATCTGATTTCCTGTGATTAAATATGATGTTACCTATGGTCTTTACATAGATACCTTTTATCAGGTTGAAGAAGTTCTATTCTAATTTTGTTAAGTGTTTTTGTCATGAAAGGATTGTTGGCTTTTGTCAGATTCTTTTTCCCATCTAATTAAATGATCATGATATTTATTTCTTAGGTTTGTTGTCTGCTGATATAATGTATTATATTGATTGATTTTCAGATATCAAATCAATTTTTTATCTCTGGGATAAATCTCATTTGGTCATGAGATATGAGTTTAATTTACTATTATTTTGTGGAGGACTTTTGGAATACTATTCATAGTAGATTAGGAGATACTGGTTTGTAGATGTTTTTCTTTGATTTGGGTATCAAGATAAACTAACTCATAAAATAAAATCAGTTAAGAAGTGAATACTACTATTTTTCGAGAGTTTGTGGAGAGAATTTTTATCAATTTTTCTTGAATATTTGGTAAGATTCAGTGGTAAAATTTCCTGGTACTAACCTTTTCTGTGTGGGTGGTTTTATGATTAATACTTTAATCTCTTTACTAGTTACAGATCTATTCATATTGTATATTTCCTATTGGGTCATTTTCATTACCTTGTACCCTTCTAAGAATTTGTTTGCTTTATCTAAGTATCTAATTCGTTGCTACTCAGTTCTTCAGGATGGTAACAATATCCACCCTCTCCTTTCTGATACCAGTAAATTGAATCTTCACTTTTTCTTTTTCTTTTTGATCTATCTAGCCAAAGGTTTGACAATTTTGTTATTTTATTAAAGGCAACTACTTTTGGCATTATCATCATTTTCAACTTTTTTAAATTGTCTATTATACTAATCTCTGCTCTAACTTTTTTTCCTTTTTTTTTTTCTCTTGTTAGGTCTAGTGTGTGTATATATATATATATATATTTTTTTTTTTTTTTTTTTTCCTGGTAGCTTAAAGTGTATGGTGGAAGGTTAGTCTATTGATTAGAAATCCTTCTTTTTCTCAGTAGGCCTTTATAAGCTCAACATTGCCGTAAGCACTCCTTTACCTGTCCCCAAGTTTTGCTGTGCTGGGTTATTGTATTTACACATCAAAAAGCATTTCTGATTTCTTTTTCAATGGTGTTGACTCATTGGTCATTTAGGAACGTGTTGTTAAATTTCCACATTTGTTTGTTTCCCCTATTTTCCTGCTATTGACATCTAATTTAATTTCTATTGGAATTGAGACATACATGCTATTATTTCTGTCCTTTAAAGTTTACTGAGGTTTGTTTTGTGGCCTCCCCTACAGTCTCTCCTGAGGAATATTCCTTATACCCCTGAAAGGAACGTCCATTCTGTTGTGGGGTGGAGTGTTACACACATAGAGATGTGTGCTAGATCTATTGGGTCCAATGTTTCTATTTTATTATTGATCTTTGTTGTATTCTTTCTATCCATTATTAAATGTAGGGTATTGAAATCTCCAGTCATTATTGTCGAATTGTCTAGTCTTCATTTCTGTCAACCTTTCCTTTATGAGATTTGGTATCTGTTGTTCAGTTAATTGCTATTTATAAATTCTGACAGATTGACACATTTATCATTCTGAAATACCCCTCTTTATGTCTAGTAACAATTTGTTATTTAAAGTCTATTTTGACTGATATCAGTAGAGCTACTCCAGCTTGATTTATCCCAGTTTCCATGATGTAACTTTTACTTTTAATCTAGTTATAGCTGAAATGTGTCTACTGAACACAATATTTTAATCCAGTTTGGAAATGTCAATCTTTTGATTAGACTTTTAAGTCTAATTACGTTTTTTATGATTATTGATATAGTTGTATTTACATCTGTCATTTTACTTGCTGTTTTTCTAAATGTTTTTTTGCATATTTTGTTCCTCTTTTCCAGCTAATTTTTAATTAAGTAGATATATTAGCATTTTAATTTGATATCTTTCACTCTATAGTTGAAGTTTTATTTTATGTAGTTGCTCTAAAGTTTAGAATCAGCTTTAGATTTATATTAATTAAATTAATTTATATTAACTTATTTCCTATGATATATGGAAACAACGCTATATCACTCTGCTGTCTTTTCTCTAACTTTGCAGTATTATTGTTACACATATTACATCCAGTAATGCTACAAACTTGACACAACATTTTTTAAAAATTATTACTGTAGCACCTCTGGTCCTCATCCTTCAACTGATACAGCTGTGCTCTGACTCACCTCCTCTATGGTGATTGGTGAGTGTGAGTGTGTGAGCGCGTGTGAGTGCCTGTGCACCCTCGTACTGTCCCACCTTAACCTGCTACACCTGGGAAGAGGGGAACCCCTGCTAAAAGAATTCAAGGAATCCTCCGGCCCATAGCCAGGCAGTCCAGGCACAATGGGATTTGGAAAATAACCTATGGTAATCTCAGGCTAATTATCACATCCTTAATTGTTCATCCTAGTGGTTCCATGGTAATGTATGAACCATGAGGAAGGTCCCATCCCCACAGTATAAAACATGACCCCAGACCATTACCAGAGGCTTTTTGTGGCAACCTTTGTCCATCCTTTTCTGTGACAGACGTACCTTGCTCTTTCTCTACAAACCTATCTTTCTCTTCCTCATAGGCCTCATTTCATATTTGCCTTTCTTTGGGGGTATCTGGTTATTCTTTGGCCAACAGCATACCAAGAACCAATAACACAGACAACTACTTGAACCTCACAGCTTCAAATTAACAGTTAGTGCTAAATTTTTTCAAGCTAAAATTCCTGTTACTATTTCTTATCAGATGACTCTTCTAGCAGGAAAAAAAAAAATCTCCAGCCTTTCTTATCTTGAAAACTGTACTTTATTTTTTCAATTAAGCTATACACTGACTATAGAATCCTCAGTTATTTAGCTTAGTTTTGCTTTTGTTTTTATTTTATGAGCATTTTAAATATGCTACTTTGAATTCCATTGTTTATGCTGAGATGTGAGCAGGAGGTAGGTCTCCATAGTGTCTTCATAATGAAACGAATCCAGTTTCCAAGGCCTCCACCCTCATTACTGAATAACCCCGTGATACCATCACCTTGGGGGTTTGAAGTGGAGCATGTGAATTATAAGGGTTCATAACTATTCAGTCAGGTTCCCTCGTAAGTGATGTGCCGTTTTTCTTCTGCTGCTTTCAAGACTTTCTGCTTGTTTTTGACTTGCAGCATTTGTACTACGTGTGTGCCGGTAAATGTCTTCCCACGTTTCCTCCGTGATGTTGGTGGAGTTTGGGGGTGCGCAGCTTATAGATTGTTTTCAATATATTGGGGGCATGTTACAGGCATTACTTCTTTGAATATTTTTTCTGCATTTTTCCTTCTCCCCCTCTTTCTCTGGAACTACACTTATGTCCACGTGCTCAAAGGCATCCCACATTTCTCTGACGTTATTTTGCTTTTCTTCAGTCCTTTTTTCTTTATTCTTCTGTTTGAATAATCTCCGTTGTGTGTCTTTCAAGTTTTCGTATCCTTTCTTTGCCAGTTCACATAGCTTTAACCCTTCTGGTGAATTTTTCATTCCAGCTATCATACTTTTCAGGCGTCCTCAAACTACAGCCCGCGGGCCACATGCAGCCTGCCGAGGATATTTATCTGGCCTACTGGGTGTTTTTGCCCCCTCAGCCTGTCCTGCTTAGCAGCTGACTCGTCCCGGTCCTCCAAGGGTCTGAGGGACAGTGAACTGGCCCCTGTTTAAAAAGTTTGAGGACCCCATAACTCTAGAATTTCCATTCAGCATTTTTTTCACAGAATCTCTTTATTTATATTCTGTACTTGATGAAACATTTTCATGCAAACTTTCCTTCCTCCATAACCACAGTTTTCTTGAATTTTGTGAACATGTATATAACGGTCTCTTTAAAGTCTTTGCTCTAATAAATTTGATATCTGGTCACTTTCAGAGGCAGTTTTTGTTGCTTGCTTTTTTGCATGTGTTGACACAAGTCACACTTTTCTGATTTTTTGCACGTCTCTAAATTTTCATTGCAAACTAGATATCTTAGATAATATCTTTCTTCTCTCCCTGATCAGATCCAGCTATTAAACACCAATAATCACCAGCTGATTGCTCTATTGTTTTCAACAATGTCTTAGGGCATAAAATGCTCTTCAAAGCAATGTAATCAAAGTCTGGCTCCTTTGAAGAAAAACGTTTCTGAGGTCAGCATTTGACATTTTTCCTGACCTTAGGAGGGCTCCTCCCTCCTGGTGGTTTATTCCTCAATTCTCTTGTGCAATCTAGCCAGATTCACTAGACAGTTCAGCTAGATCTAGCCAGATTCTAGACAGTTCAGCCCTGGTCTAGAATCTCCTCCTTGTTTTGTAACACAAATTTCCCTACTAGTGGAAGCACATTAAGCTTGAACTGCCCCAAACTTTGTTGTAAATGAAGTCAATTCTTTGGGGGCAAAGATTAAGAGCTACCTGTTTTATGGCCTGCTTCTCCCCCAGGCAAGAACTACATACTTGCTGGTGGAACAAATAAGAGTACATGGTTTTCTGCTATGTATCTGAAATTCTTTAAAATTTGTTTTTATATGGGGGTATTTTTAAATTACATAAAAGTGGCAGTTATTGGGAAGAAATTCTCTGAATGCACTTCATGAACTTCCCTTAGCGTTAACATCTCACATAACCATGATTCCAGTGCATATGATCTAGGTGTGCCACCTTAGAACACTCGAATATATAAGATGTGGTAGAATCTATGTAAATGTTCATCTTTCACCTGTAACTGGGTTGCTTCATGGCAGTACCATAAAGCACGTGTGTGTTGTGTGCACACATGCGCACGTGTGGGTTTCATGTTTAATCCCCAAAGGAATCTAAAAAATTATCCAGATTATGTGATCAATGGATTCTAAAGGACATATGACTTCGGTTCACCATCTAAAACAATAATAATTTCATTGTCATGCATTCTATAAGCGGAAGCAAAATCATTTTAAAGGGCTTGAGTAGAATTATATACACAATAACTATTGTGGTCCAGTTTGAAGTCATGAGAACAATTCAAAGGATATTTTCATCCCATTTGATAAACAGGTCAACATTCCCTGTAAGAACTCCAATCAAAACTTACAGAGTTACCAGGTATTGGTGTCCAGACTTGAACCAAGTTTATCAAGCCCCAAATATAATTTATTTTTCTATAAATTCCTACTGAGGTAAAACAACTTTAAAATACTGTGAAGCCAGATGAACGCTAAGAACATTAAGAGCAATATTATTATAATTTTTTAGAAAAGCAAACCCCACAATTTTGTTAATTGATTTGGAGTCATACCTGTGATAAATAAATGTTCTCAGAGCTCTACCTACCTGGCAGTAAAAAGACCAAGCACATTTACACCTAGAAGGTTGCATTTCTAAAATATTATCACCACACCAAGTGATAGCTTTCTGAGGAGTGAAATTTCTAATAGCAGCAATTGCATGAACAGCTTTTTGGAAAATAAAAGATTCACCCTAATATCTTGCCCACAAGTGACTAGAATTTAAATGTGACCCTTCTGAAAACTTAATATTAAATATTAAAATTGTTGAATTATTTGTATGGAGAAAAATCAAGAAGGATGCAAAGCTGAGGCATGGATGGGAATTCAAATAGAATTTCTGGCTCTTCTACAAAACTAAAAGATTCGAGGCACTACCCTAATATGTAGATAGAGTCTCATTTCTGCAGTGGCTCCTCTGTGCATTTTCACCCCATCTTCTTATATACAGAAATATTTGAATCCACATTTTGATCTTTTTGCCTTTCAGAGCTCCACTTAAAGGCTTTCTTGGCATCATCGTGTCAACAAGTAGACAGGAAAGGTAAAATATGCTGAACACTATCCAACAAAATGACGTGGCAGGGAATGCTCCCACAATCTCATATGATGATTTCCAAAGACAATCAAAAGGATTTGCCGTCTTCCTGCACTTAGTCATCTTTATGAGTTGATAACTGGAATATGTACAGCATGAAATCACAGCCTGTGTGCGGTGCACTCATTATTAAACTCCTGACTTGTGTATCATATTGAAAACTGGGAATATAGAACTTAAGTTTTATAGAAATGTGTGCCCTGGAGCCATTAATGTTGCATTGTCATTAACATCACAATGTTGGTATTAATTATAAATAAATGGCGCATAATCAAATCTATTAATACATGTGTCACCTCCCCACAATAGATCTCATGCAGAACAACTCATAAATAGTTCCCAAAGAAAAAATGCCTAGCTCAATTCTTAATAATCTATGCAAATGAGATTCAACATGCATGTAAGTATTAGACATATTAAATACATCTATAACATTTATATCTCTGCTATATAACATCATAGTGTAGAAATTTTGAATTAAAAGAAATCCAGTTAAAATATGCCCATGAAAGTAAGACAATTTTCAAGTTAAGAAATAAAAATACAACCTGTAATTTTAGAGCAACTAACAGCACTTTTTGGCAGAAGAGTGAGGAGAGTTGACCCGTTCCCTGCTCTTGATTTATAAGGGCGTAATTATGAAAGCCCTTCATCAGGTGTGACGCGTCATTCCATATTATATCCACGCATTTATAGCTATGTAGCCCACAAACTTAGAAACCCGCCATTTTGTTATCTGGTTTTACTCTTGGGAAGATTTGAAACAGATAAATATTCTTGCATGTTTCATATTTAAAAATATAACACAAAAGGATGAAATATCTGGGGAATTTTCATATTTTATAAATTTAAGTAGATGATGTGAGCTTACATTCCTATGGGCACTATTTTTGTATAATTTATTAGTAATATTTCTTTTAAAAAATAGCCTGGTGTCCTTTTGCTGACCTCAGATGATAAAAAGTTCTAACAATCCTATTTGCCATAATGTAATAATACAATGTAAGTCATTGAGTAATTTTCTCTCTCTTAAAAGGAAAATGATGTGGCATTATTCTAGATGAAAAAGAAATGTCTAACCTATGGCCTAACATTTAATGATACATATTAGAGTCTTGTCTAGAATCTGTTTTCCACAAACCATTATCTCTCACTGCAGAAGAGACTCAAGTGGCAAAATTAACTCAGGACACAATTTTCCTGTTTTTCTGGATTTTTTTTTCAGCCATTCTCTGGTCAATCTTTTTTGTAGCAATTTCACTCAACTCCAAAATCCGACCTCTATTGTCCTTACACTTGATCTAGAATATTGTGTCAAAAAAAAAATACTTAGCAGTGATGAAAAGTTATGTACATGTCAAAGCATATGGACACATAATTTACTTTGATAAGAACTCTTTACAACAGATGTACCCTTTTAACAAAATTTTAATTGCACATTATTGCTAACTATAGGTACAATTTTGGACAGTGAATCTCTAAAGATAATTCATCTTGCTTAACTGAAACTTTATGCCCATTGATAAGAAACTGCCCCATCCCGCTTCCCCTCAGCCACTGGCACCCACGACTCCACTCTTATTTTGTGAACATTACCATTATAGTTACCTCATGATGTCAGGCTGTATTTGCTCTTCTGTGAGTGGCTTGTTTCCCTGAGAATGACGTCCTCAAGGTTCATCTGCACCATTATTCATATGGCTAAAAAGTGGAAACAATACAAATGTCTATTATCTGAAGAATGGATAAACCAAGTGTAGCATAAACATAACATACAATATTATTTGGCAGTAACAAGGAACGAGTTGCTGACTCGTGCTCCAATATGGATGAACCTTGAATCATTGTACTGAGCCAAAGAAGCCCCTCATAAAAGATATGGTATCATTTACGTAGAATGTCCAGCATAGAAAAACCTCTGAATTCTCTGACTACATCAAGCACTTGCTTAGAGCTGAGAGTGTTGGCAAAAAAGGAAAATAACTGTTAGGGGTACAGAGGTACAGGATTTCATATGGGCGTGACAGAAATGTTTAAAAATTAAATTATGATGATGTTTACTAAAAACCACTGAATTACACATTTTAAAAGAACAGACTTTATGGTATCTTAACTGTATCTCATTAAAACTGCTTTAATACTTAATACTTAATATATTGCAAATTATTTAAAAGCCTACCCTCAGCATCCATGTCCAAACTGATCATCTTCCCATCTACATAAAATATGTAGAAAGAAGAAAAATGCATGACAGGAATAATAACATTAAGTCAGAGGATTGGAGGACAAAAACGAGACATTCTGATTAGCTTCTAGCAAAGACTCAAAGTATTTCTATTATTATGACCAATTGTACCCATCAGAATTTGAAGTTAAAATGGTAATTTCAAGACTGAGGTTGATACTTTTTTTTTTAAGACAGATTCTCACTTTGTTGCCCCCACCCCCACCCCCATAGTAGAGTACTCTGGAGTCATAGCTCACAGCAACCTCTAACTCTCAATCCCAAGTGATTCTCTTGCTGCAGCCTCCAGAGTAGCTGGGACTAGGGAGGCACCCACCACAATGCCTGGCTATTTTTAGAGGAGAGGGCTCCCTCTGGCTCAGGCTGGTCTCTAACCCATAAATTCAGGCAATGTACTGGCCTTGGCCTTCCACAGTGCTGGGATCATAGGCCTGAGCGACCGTGCCCTGCAGATACTTTTTATTATCATATTTTGATCTGTCTATATCTTGATTAATTTCACTGCTATAGAGAATTTATACAGAAAAAGCAAGTGATCAGATGAAGAATTAGGGTCTTCAGACATCTACATGGGTGTCTGGGTCATCAAGGAGACTTGCTTTTATCCCTTTATGGTAGTGATTCCTTTTTTTATACAGTCATCCAAAATGTGCCATTTAACTAAAAATTCTTCACTTTCTTCATTTTACTATTTCTTCAAAGCTTATGTCTTAGAAAGACTTTCCTGACCATCTTCACCATAATCTCTCTTCAACTCTAATACTACACATTTTCTAAGTATAGTTGTAATCCTAGGAGAGTCCCAGCATAAGGCATTTTCATTCAAATTTTTTTTTTACTTTACAAAGTGGGTGGTTAATGATGACTTTAACAACACTGTGTCTTCCAGTTTGCTTCCCACAGTGCTGTGGACACAATGGGTGCCCATAACCATTTCTTGATTAAGTCACAGATATGCATTATAAATCCATATCAAAAAACATCCCTTTGCATGTAAAAGCTGACCCTCTTGCAGAACAGGCGACATGAATTCAGCCCTCTAAACCTCACTGGAATTTCAATTACTATTTTTTATAATGAATAATGGACATAGTATAAGTAAGAACTAAAATAATAAAGATTATTGTGCTTAAAAGAAAACAATTCTTATTGCTATCCTTAATTTTTGCTCAGGAAATAAATCCCTTTGAGGCAATAAAAGATGTTACTCTAATTATATATTTCATTCCGTTCCTGGTACAGAGGACAAGAACTAGCTGGATTCATTTTTAGACATTAAGAAAAAAATAAATATTTTCAAGTTTGAAGCAATAGTGGCAATTCAAAATAAAACTAGTAGAATGCAGTATGAAGATATAAGCCTCTGGAAAACAGTAAGCCAAAGATGAAATCTATTAGAAAGTATTTTCGACAAACTCCAGTTAAAATTGTGTTTCTTATTAGAGGGTAGAAATGTCCATTGTCTCAGAGTTCTAAAGAAGCAAGTGAAAATACCCAGGTTTCTGACCCAGGCAGATTCTACAAGGGTCTATTGTTTTTTACAAATCAAACTACCCTAACAATTTAACCTGAGTTTTCTTATTAGGTAAGAAAAAATAAATTGTTCCTCATAGTGAGAAATCACAGAAATGTTGTTAAGATATAAATGTTCTTAGTGGCAAAAATACTGCTATTGCTATTTCTACTACTAAAACAAAACTGTAATTTGTATGTTACCACTGACCCATAAATATGCAGTTACCATATACATGAATCAAAGTAGCTTTAGGAAAAATTGTTTCACTTATTAAGAAATTCAGCAAAACTGACTGAAAATATGACATAGACATGATCTTTTGGTCACAGAAAGATGGAATTAAAAGGAAATTAAAGACTATATAAACCTATAGCCAACACACTTGGGTTATTCTCATTTGACTAGCGGTTATCTAATGTGCCTCTATCTAGAAAGACTGGATGCTCAGGGCTGTTACTATTACAAGGAATATGAGAATATGAAACACAAATATATTTTGAATGGCCTATTTCTAAAACATGTTACATTGGCAATTCATCACATTTTCTAACTTTTAATAATTTTATTCTAACTTTTAATAATTTTAGTAGTTTTAAAACCTAGACCATGCCTCTTAAAATAATTTGGTAAAATACTCTTTTTGAAAAATATATTTTTCATTCTGCCTAGCAAGATATGTTTGTAAAATAAAATAATCAAAATAATATCAAATTTCTATACAATTTCTAAAATGTAGTTTGGATCATTGATGAAGATTTTCAGGGCCAGAAACAGTCCATTTTATATAACTTGAGTAGTCTGTGGTAAATATCTTTATGAGAAAATTAGATGTTTTAAATTATTATTGCTCTTGCGCATATTGATACATTCTAGATTTTCTTCTTTGTTTTGTTATGGTTTTTTTTTTTTTTTTTTTACTGGTAAGTTAGTACCTAGATAAATGTAGTCTTTATATTAGCTTCCAATGGCTGTGTTCAGCTTTCAGAGAGAGGACAATTGGTTTTCCTAACTCAAATTGATGGAGACTTCCACAAGGTTGATAGAAGAGGAAAAAATATAGAGAGAAATGCTGAAGAGTTGGAAAATCAGGTGGAAAATGGCTCCTGTTTGTCAGGGATTTCACGTCTGAGCTCTCCTGTTGGCTTTTTAACCCATCTTAGAAACAGCAAGCATTAACGTTGTTGGAACACACAAAGGCACTTAGTGGTTTTCAAATCTTTTGGTAGCCATCATCAACCTGGTCAGGGTTCCCTAGATAACCAGGTGGACCAGCTCCTACCTGACAGTAGGTACCATATTGTAGTACCAATTGCAATAATTGTAGTTGGCCACCAGATTAATAGTAATTGCCTGATGCAGGGAAGTGTTTAATAAATACCTGTAGAATGAATAAGAGAATAAAAAGCTTCTATTAAAGATCCAAAATACATTATGTAAGAAATAAGCTATTCTATTTTTAAAAGTCATGGCTCACAGGAAAATAGTCTTTGAATGAAACGTGATGGCTGTGGCTTACATCTGATGAAAACAGGATAAATATCCACTGACCTCCTAGGTTCTTTCTCATGTGTGGAAGGAGGACAGTTGGCCCAGTATGTTGCACACTGGACACCCACATATCACACCTTCTTTTCCAACATTGCATTATGTTTGCTTATTATACATGTTTATTAATAAATCAACAGAGATACAAACTTTTAGTTCAATCATGTGTAATAAAGGCAAAGTTAAAAGCATGTATTATTCCAAACTTTAATGTAAATGACCCTGAGGTTTCCATTCTTCATGTAACATTTTAATTTAAAGACATGACTATTACATAAATATAAAAGAACATGTGTCAAAAATTGTATTCAATTCATGAAGTAATGAGAAAACCCATCAGTTGGTAAGTTAGGATTTTAAGTTAATATATACATATCAGGCGTCCTCAAACTATGGCCCACTGGCCACATGTGGCCTGCCTAGGACATTTATCTGGCCCACCAGGTATTTTTGCTGCCTCTGCCTGTCCTGCTTAGCAGCCAACTCGTCCCTGGGCCCGCAGTCCAGCCCTCCAATGGTCTGAACTGGCCCCCCTGTTTATAAAATTTGAGGACCCCTGGATATGTTTAATCAAGGAAGCTAATCAATGCCATATAGAAATAAAATTTTGACATTTGAGACTACCTTTTCTACAAAAAGTAGTCTGTGATAAACATGAAATTTCACAGTATTTGGATTCTATTCAACAAGTGAATAGCAAAATCAAATGTTGGCGTGTTCTTCTTGATTATAAAGTAGTCTTTGGGTAAGCCAATGAAATTGCGAAAACTTTGGCTTTGCGTCCAAGATTTGGACAATTTTTCTGAATGGGTACATTGTTTGCAAAACGATCTTGAGAGAAACCTTTTAATGCAGTTTCATTCTTTTCCAAGTTAACTAGAGTTTTTAAATCAATGTAATGATGTTTCCTTCTGTTTCTAGTCAACCAAATTTTCTTAAATCTGAATTCGTGAAATACATCTAGGCCTCTCCACAGGGATGATCATTTGGTTTCCATGTTAGTGTGATGATGAATGTAATCAACTAAAATTAATGCATACTCGCGTGGCTAGTATAAAACCACAGCAAAATCCTGCAATCTGGCTTAAAATATTATACTAGGTTTGCTAATAATTTATTTAGAAGTTTTAAATTTATCGAGGTATAATTTGTATCTACTTAAGGTCTACAACTTGGTTTTGACATGTGTATACATTTGAAATGATCACCGCACACAATCAAGCTAATTAACATTTCCAGCACCTCACATAGTTGCCAGTTAGAATTTTCCTATATATGTAAAAATGTGTTACCTTGTAATGTTCATTTTAGCTGAATTTTAATTGTATGATTTTGATATGCTATTATACAAGTTTTAGATATTGAGTTAAGGAGAATGACTGTTCTATATAATTTGTAGGAAAGAATTTTTTATGATGTGGTATCTTTCCTTTCATGTTCTGGTTAAGCTTGCAAGCCAATTATCCAGGTCTTAGGTCTTGAGAGTTATGAGACTTGAGTAGTAATGAAATTTGTGCAATGTTGAGTGGTCTAATCATGTTGTCTTAAATCTGGGTAATTTGAATAATTTTTAATTATATTCTAGTAATATTCCTTTCTAATTTAATTTTTACTGCCTGTAGCTATTCATAGTATTATCTTAACTGTCTCACACCATAATAAAAATCAATATAAAATGGATTAGGGAATTAAGTACTACTGAAAACATAATGGAAAGGCTTTGTGATATGGGTCTGGGAAAAAAAATTTTTGAATAACAGCACTCTACTGAGGGCAATAAAGTGAGACTCTGTCTCCACCAAAAAAAAAAAAAAAGTTTTGAATAAGACCTCAAAGCACAGAAAACAAAAGCAAGAATAAACAAATGTGAATACATTCAACTAACAAGCTTCTGCACAACAAAAGAATCTGTTAGCCAAGTGAAGAGACGCCTATTGAATCCAAAAAAAACATGTTTACAAACTATACATTTCCAAAGTGATAATACCCAGAATATTTAGGAACTCAAACAACTCAATACCAAAACATCAAATATTCTGATTTAGAACTGGATAAATGACATGAAATAGTCATGTCTTAAAGGAAGACACACAAAGGGCCATGAATTATATTAAAAAGCTCAATGTCACTAATCATTAAGGACATAAAATTCAAAGCCACAATGAGTTTTCACCTAACTTCGGTTTGAATGGCTTTTATCAAAAAGATGCCCAGAGAAATGAACCCTTAGACACTGCTGGTGGGACTACAAACTAGTACAACCTCTATGGAAATAGTATGGAGATACCTCAAAAAACCAAAAGCAAACCTACAGTTTGATCCAGCAATCCCATGCCAAAGCGGGGGGGGGATAAAAAGCCATTTATTAAAAAAACAGACTTGTACTCAAACACTTATTTTATATTTCTCTATCTTTTCTTGTTTTGTGAGCGTGAAATTCCCATATGTTTTGTTACATACAGGGGTACCTAGAAACTGTGCTTCAATTATCAGAAAATTCTTCAATGATTTAGCAGCAATATTTCAATAAATATCAAAAAGTGCAGGAATGGGCAATAAAAGCATGTATGCAACTACTGATTTTTAGCATGTGTACAGTGAAATTATCATTTCTTGAGTATATTCTATAGGTTTGGACAAAAAAGTGGTTGTGTGTTCACACTGAACAATCAGAATGCAGACCAAGTTCATTACTGTTAAGGCTTCTCTTCCCCCTGTTTACATCCTCTGGAAATCAGATCTGTTCTGTGTCTCAATAATTTTGTCCTTTTCAGAATGTCCTATTGTTGTAATAATTCTATATTGCTTTTGAAAATGATTTTTTTCAAAAAAAATGAATTTATGTTAATGCTTGGTTGAAAATCAGAGAAGATCCCTCTTTCAAGGCTTCAATTTTATTAATGCATCATACTGCATCAACTACAAGTGATACAAACGCTAAGAAGAGTGCTTTTAATTTTTCAAAAGCTTAAAAAAGTTTTCAACAGCAGAGAGCATCAAATTATAATGAACCTAAACCTCATCAAAATAGCTCTCTTGACCATCTGCGGGTAAAATCTTCTAGTCTCTTTTTAGAAATGATTAACACCCCCTTACTGCCCCCTAGTGTTAGAAATCTATGGATACCCAGAAAAATTAAGGAAATCTGGTTACTGTTTTGGAACTTTGCATCCGAGATGACTGGTTGTGATGGGATACAGAAAATTTCATGACATAAATTTCGATTTGCTTAATATTTATAAGTTACTAGAATCTGCAAGGCAATTGTAAGTAAGTACACTTTGTTAATTCCAATTTATATCCCAGGTGGAGAAATTATTATCAAAGGGGAAAATGATTTAAAAAAAAAAAAAAAGCCACTAGCTTCCAAAAAAAAAAAAAAAAAGGATTTTCCATACATATCAAGGCCTGGGTAAATACTTACAACTGATTCATAGCAAACAAAAGATAACTAATATCAGATGCAAGAGCAACATTCGAGGCGCGCAGACAAAGTGACGCTCTGTGTTAGTCTATATTGTCTGAGAAGCAGATACTAAAATAGGATTAGAAGTGCAAAAAAAAATTAGAAAAATTGCACAGTCATTGGAATAGTGCCTGGGATTTATTAAGTTTCATATAATCATTTGGTAAATACAAATATTCCAGGAATGAATATTTAGGTTGCCCCTAAAATTTCTCTACTTTAAGTAAGGTTGTCAGATTTAGCAAATAATATCACAGGATTCCAGTTAAATTAGAATTTGAGATAAAGAAAGAAGAATTTGCAGTATAATATTATGTTTAAGAATATTAAGAATATATATGTGTGTTAATGGTATTTTGCTTATTCAAAATGAACGGTTCTAAGGACAAGATTTTTCTAGAGCCAAGAACATATTTGACTCCAAGGCATAATCAGAGATGTGATTTTTTTTGGAGCAATATCTATACATATAGTTTCAACTTGTGTACATACATTTTTTTTCAGATGCAGTGAGGGCTTTAAGAAATAAAATACAGATATACTATCGGGTATATGATATACAATAATATTTCTATCTCATAAAACAAACCAGTGCCATCTTGTACCTACTTTTAAGTTTTTAATTTTTGTACATTCACAGTTAGCTGCCATAATCTCAATAACTCGCAATAAAAATGTTTTCAAAAAGCTGAAACAGTGACAGGTGCCTATGATTTAACAGGATAATTCGTCTACAGACTCTCAAGCATTCCATTTTATATTGAGAGCCACAGTGCTATCAGAACAGGTTTTGATATCATTTAAAATTGAGTTTCTATCTTTAGCACTGAATCTTAAAAGAACCTCGTAGGCCTCAATGCACAAAGATAGTTAATTAGACATATTGAGAGATGAGAACCCTTGCAAAGGCCTCACTTTTGAAAACCCAGAAATATTTTAAGGAGGGCCATAGAGATTTCTTTCAAAATTTATGTGATAATTAGTTTGCATACTATTGAAAACAAATGATTTACCAGAAGTTGGTGTTCTATCTGTGTCCTATAGCTTGTATTAGGGCTATCCAGGCACATAATCAGGTTGTAACCACTTGTTATCATTTCTGTACTCATTTGTATCTGGAGTACTTAGATAATTTAGTCTTGACGCTACAAATCTATGCATTTCCCTCAACTTCTCACCCTCAGACTCAGCATAATAAATATTTTTATACAGTCTGATGAAATTTTATTTAAGTATGGTCCATAATTTTATATCTCTTTAGGTAGCATACCATTCTGCTATATATATGTGAACTCACATAAGTTGCACCTGTCCATTCTATTGAGAGTTGAAATTTTTTTTCCTGTTATGTTAAAAACAGTATATTTTCCTGAGAGCCAATGAACTCTCAACAAATTATATAGTTTATCCTTTAAAGCTGAAAGAATAGTGTCTAGATTTTATTCATGATTGGATCCCCATGGCTTATGGGCTTTACATTATTTTACATGAATTAGAGAAATGGAGTAAACTCAATATATTTGTGATTGTAAATTCCATGATTCAATTCCAAAATTATTCTATGATTCTAATCCTCCCTGATTGTATTTGAATACATGGCTTAGCATACATTCCATATATAATTATAATTATATGTATATATCACATTTAAATATATAACATGATTATAATACTATAAATATTCAATTGTTTGGAATGCTTCCAAATTTGCCTAAATCCTTATTTTTTGATAATAATTTAACATTCAAAACCTTGTTCTATATGGTAATAATTTATTATATATACTTAGTAGGCAGCAAACATGCATGAATCTACTACTGGTTACACCTATACAGATAATTCTATTTTTAATTTGGTACACAGCATGTTTTTTGAGTTATCTCCTGTTCTTGATTCAAAAGTAGTTATAAGGACCAGTTTATATGTAAGTTCCATGAACCTAGCTCACACTTCTTTAGTTCTTTACTTCTTTAACTTATCCTTCTAGCATGGAATTGTTTTATTATTCCATTTTAGAAGAAAAATGTAACTTGTATTATATTTGTATAATCACATTTTTAAAGTATGCAAAGTTTAACTTAAAACTTTAATGTCCATAACTGTGATGAAAGCTTATTAATTCAACACAATTGCTATCCCATTAACTATTATGGAATTCCAAAGTGTCTCTATAATCCAACATTCTCATGTATAATTTCATTTCTTACTGGTATAATTAGGAACAATAAAGAGAGCGTGAGTTGCAGTTTAGTTCATTTACTGTCAGGAATATGTAATAGTGTTACCTAGACAGGAACATAATGACTGAGTTCTATAAAGTATAGCAGATCTTTTTGTGCTCGCTGACAAGCAAGAGGTGATTCCCTTCTCAAAAATACAGCTCTGTCTCTTCAACTACTTTATTAATGCAAAGCAGAAGAAAAAGAATCCACTCCAACCAGTGACAAGAATTGTGTAAAATACATATTGAAAGATGGACGCTCTTGGAATATGATGTTACACAGAATAGTTCAGTAGAAAAAAAGTAGTTCTGTATCATTATTATAGAGTTGCAATTAGTTAAAAGCACTGAAACAATGATTTTGTGCTGATCAATGCAGACAGGGAATTAGCTTTGGAGGCAGGGAAATACTGGCAATATTTTATTGAATAATAAATGTGAAAGTGCAGGAATATCCAAAAAAGACCAGGTTAGAGAGTATTTCCATATCCAAATCTGCCTAGAGGTTCCACTAAATCCACATGGCTGTGAAATCCCTCAGCAGATATAGAAGGTGGTCAACAGAGTGGGAGGAGACCCTTTCAGGACACAGAACAGGAAAATGGCCCATATCCATAATAATCAAATACTTCCAATTAGGAAGACTGATGACCCAATGGAAATAAGGGCAAAAAACCTGAGCAGATAATGCACCAAATATTATTACCTAGACACTCGGTTTTGAGCAAGCACAGAGGTGATTAATACATTCTGCAGAAGTTAGCATTACACCCTGGTGAATGATTAAAGGCAGAGGCCATTCACCATGCCTGGAGCTGCCTAGGCTTCATACCACTACCCTGCTCCCAGGCTGTACACCACTACCCTGCTCCCAGGCTGTACACCACCTCACTGTTCCTAGGCTGTACACCACCACACTGTTCCTAGGCTGTACACCACCACACTGTTCCTAGGCTGTACACCACCTCACTGCTCCTAGGCTGTCCACCACTACCCTGCTCCCAGACTGTACACCACCTCACTGCTCCTAGGCTGTACACCACCTCACTGCTCCTAGGCTGTATACCACCACACTGCTCCTAGTCTGTACACCACCACACTGCTCGTAGGCTGTACACCACCACACTGCTCGTAGGCTGTACACCACCTCACTGCTCCTAGGCTGTACACCACCTCACAGCTCTAGGCTGTATACCACCACACTGCTCCTAGGCTGTACACCACCACACTGCTCCTAGGCTGTACACCACCACACAACTCGTAGGCTGTACACCACCTCACTGCTCCTAGGTTGTATACCACCACACTGCTCCCGCTGTACATCATCAAACTGTTCCTAGGCTGTATACCACCACACTGCTCCTAGGCTGTATACCACCACACTGCTTCTGCTGTACACCATCATACTGTTCCTAGGCTGTACACCACTACACTGCTCTTAGGCTGTACACCACCACACTGTTCCTAGGCTATATACCACCACACTGCTCCTGCTGTACACCACCACACTGCTCCTAGGCTGTACACCACCACACTGCATTTAGGCTGTACACCACCACACTGTTCCTAGGCTGCATACCACCACACTGCTCCTAGTTTGTACACCACCACACCGCTCCTAGGCTGTACACCACCACACTGCTTTTAGGCTATACACCACCACACTGTTCCTAGTCTGTACACCACCACACTACTTTTAGGCTGTACACCACCACACTGCTCCTGCCTGTGCACACTGGGAAGAACCACTCTGGATGAGAACATTCTAACATTGAACATAAGTCTATTCTGTAACCAAGACTTTCTACTCATTGGTATACTTTCAGCAGAAATGTATATATGTATGTGTATACTAGAATACCTATACTAAGATGTTTATTTATAGCTGAATTATTCTCAGTAGCTAAACTGGGAAACAACCCAAATGTTAATCTGCAATGCAGTATAATACTTCACCAGTGAGCAATTGCAGGAACAAATGATAGCTGCAACAAACAAATCAAATAATCTCAAATCTTTCCTGAAAGATGCCATTCATCAGTAGATGATCTAATACAAGGTGGAGGATAGGGGAATGAGGAATCAGGAAGAGGGAAGGAGGGAACGGGATGGGAAGTCATAGTGTGTGGCACACCTTTGGGGGGCAGGACACAATTATAAGAGAGACTTTATCTAACAAACTGGAATCAGTGTAACCCTAGTCTTTGTACCTCAATGAGTCCTAATAATAATAATAAGAAGAAAGACGCCATTCATGAAAGAATGTCATTTTTATAATTCTGTTTATATTAAGTCATAAAAAGGTAAAACTCTATTTTGAGAATTAATGATAGTTCTTTCCAAACTTTATTCTTCCCAAGTTTCAGATTTTAGGTTTTTACATTTATTATTTGTTTTACATTTATTTATTTGTTCTTTTCTCTTCTGGCAAATAAGTAAATAGTAGAGGAAAGACTAATCATCATATCAATATTAACCAGGCAATCACTGGGCGGGATGTAAGGCCAAGCATATTACTTAGATTGCCTGGGCTGACTTCACAAGGATTCTATGTATCAGATATCATTAGCATGCTAATTTTGCACACAAGTATGTAAAACCCAATAAAAGTTAGAGCCAGGATTCCCACCTGGCATTCTGTATCCAGAGCCTGTGCTGGCTCATGGCAAAAATCCCTCACCTCTCAACACCCCATTTCCCACCTCACATATGTGGACATCTTTGTTTTTAGCCATCTCTGCACTCTGAGTATGAAATGAGCAGAGTTCTTGAAGGTTTAGCAACACACATGAAAGAGTGTGGGTGAGTGTGTTTCTATATATTAACCTCATTCTCTTCTATTTCCTCAAGGAACATCAAGTTTCCTTCAACTCTTTATATTTAATTTCTCTCTTTCAGTGTCAATTTCACCAAAGACTGATATTTATAAGTTAAATCTCATAAGACGTAAGACTTCTCACTTAAATTTCCATGAATTCCCACAAAGAAAGGATGCTGATACAAATCTCAAGAATTTATCTGAATTTTTTTTTAAAAGATTATTTGTTAAGGCCAATTTATTTAACTACAATGACAGGGGAATGAGATCAGCTAACTCATTTTAATTAATGTTTGCTAGTTCTGCTTTTTTCTGTTTTTTCTCATTTTTCAATCTTCTGGTGATTTGAACAAACTTCCTTTGTTCCACCTCATCTCATACTTAAAAATATTTTTTTTTCTAGTGAACTCTGGACCTAAATAATATCTACCTCTTTTCTCTGAGTAAGAAAAGAACCTTTGCATATTTTTACCTTTCTACCCCTTTCCTATCTGCACCATATTCCTTTGTGAGATGTCCCAAAATTTTATATTTAGATTTTTTTTAAATTATGGCAATAATTGTATATTTATGTTTTATTGTAATTTTAAACACTTCTATTTATTTTAGCCTAATATTTTCTTGAAACTATTCATCCTTAAATAATTCTTTCAGGGAGTTCCTCTAGTTGATAAATATATCTGAGCCTTTGAATGATCAAAAATATTTTCCCAGTTCATAGACTATGTCTTTTCTATGTCTTTTTGCTGGGTCTTCATGTCTTGAAAGGGGTCACTCTTTGGTCTCTCTTAACAGTCAACAATTCCATTAATGAGAGTTATAATCACCTTCCAAAGATCCCACATCCTAAGACACCCACCTTGGGGGTTAGAATTTCAACATAGGAGTTTAAGAAGGGGAGTGAGGGACAAGAACATTCAGAACACGGCACCTGGGCTTCCTATTCCGTTGCATCCATCCACTATGTGTGAAGAAACCCAAACTTTCTCCCACCTCCACAGAATTTCTTTCACCTCCATAACTTTCCTTTTGTATATTGGACTTCAATAGAGTTTGGAGAAGTGGCACTAGTGTGAATGACAGGAAATAGAGCATTTAGTACAGAGGTTAATGCTTCACACTGTGAGAACTCACAAAGAAGTCTTTGGAAGACCTATAAGTATGGTATGAGCCTTGGGTAGGCTGTGTCCCAAGTCCCTAAAACCAACTGGGTGTGCATCAGGGAAGGGCAAAGACACATTCAGGAGGACAAATCGCAATCTGAAGAACAAGGGAAACTGTGTTGATCTCTGATGGCCTCCAACTTGACAGTGCAAATAATAAGTGCTTCAGTTTCAACTCTTTCTAACCCAGTATGTACTGCAAGGAAATTCTGGGAAACCCAGCTAAGCTGACATTGTAGAACCACAGTTCACCTCTGTCGACTGGATATCTGGCACATTTCCTTGATTACAATTAATCTTCAAGTAAATAAAATCATGCTTCTGCCTCCACTGTTCCAACCATATCTTATACAAATAAGAATACCCTAACCACTCCCCAAAGAAGATACCTGGTCACATCATCTACCTCTACAGAAGGTTCAGTCAGCTTCCAGCTGAGTCACATGCCCTTTACTATGTCTTAGCCCAAATACTAAGATACAAGATTAATCTAGTCATATTTATTTGAGATGATAGGTACACAGGAGAAAGAGGAAAAACTGATAAATTGTATGTGAATATATTCATATCAAAATAAAGAAAAACACTCATTATTTTTTTAGTCTTCATTTCTGTAATTGCTCCCATTGTATTTATAATAGTTTTTTACCCATTCTTCATGCCTTAATTTCTCTGCTATCTGCAATCATTTTGACAGATTGTGATTTTTTTTGTCTGATGGGGCAACCCAGATCATCTTTCATTTCTGAAGGTCAAAGCCAAGAGAAACTCTATCCTGACTATCTAGTGTTCCAGAACTTTTCCACAGTCTCCTATGTAGGACTCAGGAGCACTAAAAGTCATCCAAAAAGCTATCTTATATTTCAGATACATGGCTTTTCCCTTCCATTGTGCAGTAGTAACCTAATGTTTCTTTGATAATCATAATTCTTACATTAAATATGGAGCCTAATATGGCCAAATGTCATTTTCACAGTTTTTGATGAAAGAAACTTTTAATCTTAGAATAGTTTTAGATTTTTAGAAAATTTATACAGACAATATGGAGAATTCCTATGTATAATTATTTTCCCTTATTGTTAACAGGCTCACATTGCACGGTACATTTTTCAGAACTAATAAACTAATATTAAAATTATTAACAAAGTTCATATTTCATTCAGATGTCTTTAATTTCCCAGACTCCACCTAGGAAGCCACCCTGCATTAGTTGTCATCTCTCTTTAGCTTCCTCTAGGTCATGACAGTACTCAGACTTCCTTTGCTTGGGTGCCCATGACAGTTTTGAGGAGTACTGGTCAGGTCTTTTGTAGGCTGTCCCTCACATGTATTTAATATTTTTCTCATTATTAGACTGAAGTTTTGTGTTTTCATGAGGATGATCACCTATTTTAATGGAAACAATGTTATGGTATGTCCTTTGCTGGAAATCATTTCTTTCTTGAGAATAAGACCACTACAGCAGCCAATGCTGTCCATTCAACAGCCTAATCGGAGAATTCTAGTTGAGCACATTGACATAAGGACACCATTGCCTCAGAGTCAACTAGCTTCCCCATGTGACAAAATTTTAAGCATAAAAATGTCGCTTCCTTACAAATATGCATAATTTGACCTGTTAAACCAATCAAACATGTGATGTAAACATGAATTTTGGGTTCATATTTTAAAGGAAAACTAGATGAGAATAAAATCTGTATATAAAAGAAATATGAATGAGGTTATGTTTTCAAGACTTAGGTCCATCTGAAAATTTCATTTATCATCACATTTAGTTAAAAGATGAAAATTACCTTCATTTTGAGTAGTAATTTCATTGATAAAATGGAGAAAGCCATAATTAGTCAAAAGTGCATTTTTTGAAATAAAGATACTGTTAGGAGTTGAATTATTTCATGACAAAGAGGTATGTTGAAGTCCTAAACCCAATATTTGGAAATTGCAACTTATTTGGAAAAAGGGTCTTCACAGAGGAAATCAAGTTAAAGGGAGGCCATTAGGATCAGCTCTGATCCAAAATGTCCAGTGTCCTCAAAAAGGGGGATGTTTGGGCAGAGACAGACTGCACAGAGACTAGATGAGGTCATGTGATGGTGCACAGGGGTGACTTTTGTGCTGCACCCATGAAGGAAGGAAGGATAAGGAAGGCTGGACGACAGGAAGAGCTGAGAAAACAAAGAAGTTCCCCTAAAAGCGCCAGAGAGCACAGGACCCTGCCGACAGCTTGATATTAGACTTCTAGCCTCCAGGCTGTCAGAGAATAGACCCTTGTTTAAAGCCTGGTATGTGAGTATAGAGTGCTTTGTTACAGTGTATCCGAGCAATTTTGGCTCTCTTTTTCTGGAATGACCACTAGAACTGTAGCTGTACAGAACACAAAAACACTCAGCAAGAATAATGAACAGCACTCAACAAGATGCTGCCACACATTGCCGTGAACACAGCTGGAGACACTGATAGACCACGAAATCTTACCAAGTTTGTACAGTGCTGCTGACCAAGTGCTTGGTGGCTAACTTACCTGGCAGGCCTTTATATGATGACTACTCTGATGCCCATTCCAGACAAAGAGTTGCCAAATTGCTTCTAGGGGTGGGCAAGGTGCTGCCATTGGTGCATAGCTTCCCAAGGGGAGTACTTCAAAGGTGACCATAGTGATAATCAGAAAAATGGTATGTAGCTTTTTTCTCAGATGAGTTTGCAAACTTAATTGCGTGTATACGAGGTTGTGTGTACACAAATATATACATATACACATACAGCTTCTAAAATTATAATCTCTATATGCTTACATAATTTCCAAGATATATTTTCTCTTCTAATTACGATCTTAAAAAACATAAAGAGACAAATGAAAATTCACAACTTAAAAGAAATACGAAGTAGTCCTTTGATAGATAAATAAACTGACTGCAAAAAAATAAAAATTGAAACTTTTTCATTGTAAGTGTTTTTTTAATTAATATGATCAGGTAACTTGAATATTTATAATAAGTATGAAAAAAATTTAAAAACACAGCATATATTTATCACACTATATTGAGTTCCAAAACCCTCTAAGGTTTCAATGCTAAAGCTCATTGTATATGGAAACAACAAAAAATTATTAGCTAAAGCAGATGTAAACGCTGATGTAGTCTTCAAAAAGACAGAGCTAGAAAATTATACAGAGGCATTTGTTTCAGTTTTGTAACACTATATGCTAAGAACTATTGAATTAATTGAAAATGGAAACAATAATCTCTATATTCTGAAGGATCCAGAACTTCACAATGGTGGTGTAGTAAGTGCTGCTTCTAAGTACTTTGTTCTACTCTATTTTTGATACCTAAGAAATATGTAAAATTCCATAGATCAACTGAAAAAAAAATAAAAATATATCAGCACATCCCAGTTATGGAAGGATTTTATATAATATCTCTCACCATTTTTAATTAATTAGATAAACACGATTTAGCACTTACATTCAGCAGTCTCTCCACTAAAAGTTCAGAGGAGCATTATTTGAAAGCAAAGAAACATATATAAGGAGCAATAGTACCATGGTTGGGCAAGATTCCACCCTGACAATTTTGTCCTGTAATCAAGAATGACTTGAGAATCCTCTGAAGGCGACGCTGGCTTGGCTGGAAGAGGGTGCTGCTCAGGGATTTTAGCCTTAATATTAATGATTTTATTTTCCTTTGTAAGGGAAAATGCCTTTGTGATTGGTAAACACACATACCCTACACATAAAGGAATGAGTTCATTGTTCATCAAAAATAAAATAACAATAATCACAAAATAACTAGTTTAGAAGGCTAATTCCAAGGCTGGCCATTGTCAATTAATAAACATTAAAATTAACATTACCTCAAAATTAACATTACAGCTTTATCAGGACATAAACTATATTAGCTGATTAATTTTCAGTGTTCCCTACTGAGGTACCTTTTAAAAATAATATTCAAATGAGAAAACAGTAAAGGTTAAGTAATTCCCCAAACTCATACAGCATGTAAGTGAAGTGTAGAATTTGCATCCAGGTCTCTAACACATTAGTAGGACGGTACCACATTCAGCAAGGGCAAAGTGAATGTTTTTATCAAACATGGGAAGATTAGCGGGAAAATGGAGCCTCAGAGTTGCCGTTATTTAACTGTTTCATTTCATTTTCTTTCCCATTATCCTTGCCTGGATTTCCTAACCAGTTATTCCACTTTTGTGTCATAGATTCCATTTCATTTTACATGTTTAGTATTTCTTCCTTTAACTCTTTGTGATGTATAAATATCCTTACTTCCAAAAGGTGATACGTTCACCTTTTATTTTCTTTTCTGAATTGAATTTCTTGTGCTCGTTTGTTACATGTTGTTAGTGTTTTGTGTACAAGCAAATATTAGGGGAAAATGTGTATTTGAAGATAACTTTAAGGATATCATTTCTCATCTGGTTCTTTTGCAAGTATACTTTCCAGATCACCAGACCCCCACAGTTCCGAGCAGCTCCTAAGCTGGCAGCTTCTATAGCACTGGTGGAGATTGCATCCCCACGAGACAGTGCTGTCAGTCCCTGCTCCTTCTGAGGCTCCATCTTTTCCAGGTGGGGAACGTTACAGCAGTCCCTTCTTCTTGCAATAATCCTGCCAGTCCTGGGGTAGTTTTATTGCCCTTCCTTGCCCATTGTGCTATTTTGGTTAATGGAGAGCATCATATTTCTTCAGATTCATTTAGGCAGAATTTCATACACACGGTTCTTATTAAGTAAATAAAGACATATGGAAAAATAATGTTCATGCTTTCATATATTTTCTCATTTACTCTTCACAATTTAATTCTATATAGATGAAAAGACTGAGGTTTTGAGAAATTAAATTAATTCCAAGTAACACATTGTTTTGGTCTCTATTTTGTTTTACTTTTTAATAAATGGCAACACTAGAAATCTATGCTTGTCCTCCATGCGCCTCTTTGTTTGGCTCAAATTTATTTAAAGTTAAATTACACACCAATAATTACTTGATCATTGACTTATTTACTTATGATTGAAATTTTCATTATTGCACATAGAATAATTATACTATAAGTCATCTGTCAATGATAGCATTCACATGGCAGGTATTTCTCTGAGGCAGTGAAGTGACTAGCCTGAATCAGAGACTTTTTTTTACCTGCCTTATGACTGAGAAACTCAATCTATCAGTAGAAGATAAACCAATAAAAATGTCCACCAGCATTTCAGCAGCCTGAAAACACTATATTATGCTTTATATTCAGCTACTACTCTGCAGCTTTCTGAGAATTGCTCCACAGTGATTTTTCCAGATATAGAACAGGGGGAAAAGTGTGTGGTGTATATACTTTTATATATACACACACAGAATGTGCCAAAAATGTACACACATTTTAAGAAGGGGTAAAAAAAGGTATTAACATTATAATACTCAAAATACACCAATAACAAAAGATGATTACAAGTCACATAAAGCACCTTTTATAATTGCAGAAGTCGGGGGCGGAGCCAAGATGGCGAACTGCAGCCAGCTTTTTACAGAAGCTCCCGTCCAGAAGGAGGCTGAAAGGACAGAAGCTTAGCAAATTAGCTGATGGTTTGGAGCAGACACAAGAGAGAAGATTGAAGAGCGTACTTCAACCTTGCTGAGGCGAGCTGTGACCCCAAAAAGACAACGAAAAGGTACAGAATCCACCACCAAGCGGACGGGAGTCCCCTCCCCCACAACAAG